>PYAF01003707.1:532502-580585 GCA_007407185.1 Glycine tomentella
ATGGTAAGTATAAAATGTTTTTACATTTTTAGGGCATTAAAATGTTTTAGTATCTGACATATATATTAAGGAGATCCAACATAATTGATAAATAATTGTATTTTTTAAATATGTTAATAAGAGTTTAATTTTTATAATACGTATGCGTATAAAATACTTTATTAGAAAAAGATAAAAACTATTTCAATAATTTTTACATCATAGTAGCTAGTCTCATAATTTTTAAGTATAAAGATATCTTATTTTCAGAAGAAGAAAAAAATCATATCATATGAAAAAAAGGTTTTATATCTTACTATTTTCCATCTGAATCTCCTTAATTATATCATTTTCTACATTACTGAAAAAGAATGCAAATGCAGCATCTTCTCTTTCTTTCCGGATACTGTATTAAAAATTGATGCTAACTATTTACTATAGTATGTTGATTTGCTGGGAGAAAAAAAAATGCAAGCATGCCACAAACTATGAAAACATTTGAATTGGTTGTCTAATAGCTAGACTAATTAACGTTTGTGGAAAGGAATTTTTGCAATAGTGCTGTGTATCCCCATCAAATAACCAAGGCCATGAATCTTCATGGAAGTTGTAGTTCCAATGGTGACACGCCTCGAAGGAATCTTTGTTCTAATCATGATAGGGTATTATGTCTAACAGAGAGATAAGTACAGAATATTGAGTAGGTCGGACGTTAAATACACTGACTTGCATTGGCCTTGTCATATTAATATTCAACTTTCTATTTTTTTCCCCACCCTACCTTCCGTATCCTCCATTTTTGTTTCATTATAATATTCCATTTATATTATTTTTTATATTATATAGTATTTAAATCTGAAGTAGTAGTAGTAGTAGTATATCCATTTGCATATGTTTATTTTACATGCAGTGCAGATTCCTACCGCGTTCGTACACACGTTTTTGAGAATATAGATTTGAAAGGCCCTTCTAAGTTTTAATTTTAAAATTAAAGTCCAAGTATGACCTTCAAATCTGCACGGACACGCATACCATTTAATTTGTCTCTGACGCTGACTCTGTACATGTTAAGTTCTAAAGTACGTATGCACCGTTGCTTGTTTGAGAAAGTCGTATACGAATTTCTTTTCACTATCCTGTTTCTTTTTACCGGAAACATATGTGTTGTCTCTGTGTCTTTATTTTTATTATATTGTTATATTTTATTATATAAAAATTATATCTTGAAATAATATCTTTTATTATATGTAAATTAATGTACATATTAATTTTAGTTTAATATTTTTATATAATATATAACTTTACTTTCTACACATACTTTATATATTTACTTTATATATTTATTACTTTCTCTTATTTTTTTTCCTCATCACATATCTTACTTTAAAATATATTAAAAATACTTAAAAATTGAAGTATATGTATCCTAAGAACAAAAATAATTAAAAATTTAAATAAAAAAATCAACAGTAACATAATAATGCTAATCATTTCAATATTTCACAAATACATATATCAAATATATATCAAATAGAATAATATTCAAGTATGTAATACAAATGGTTTGGTCAAATACGTATAGAAAGATATGTATTTACAACATAATATATTAATTTATCATATTATCATAATAAACAAAGAGACATATATGCATTATAAAATATATTAAAATAAAACTAATATATACATCGATTTACGTATAATAAGAAATATTATTTTAATATATAAATTTTTGTACCATAAAATATAATAGTACAATAGAAATATGCACATACAAGCGTGACAATGTTTGTATTTCCGCTAGTTACAATAAGGGGTTTCAAACAAATTAAAGATCAAAGTTGTCTTGTAAATAAAGTGACCAAAAGGTTATTGTTGGTATCGAATACTTACATAACAATTAAGAAAACATAAAGAGAAAGGAAAGAAAATTAACATAAAATGATTATCCTAGTTCATTTATGTCCATTTTTTCTCTATATTATTCTCATTTACTCATTACAATGCACTCAATTAAAAGAATATATAGGAGGATGGCTTCCTCGGGACCCCGCTCGCTAATCCGGCAGCCTTACCATAAAGAAGTTTATGGTTAGAGAAAGATAAAATAAAGTAGCTATTGGAAGAAGATTTCACGTTAAGTATGATAGAGATATCAGTTAAATTTTATGGGAGAGGTAAGAGTTATGTTAGGAGGGTGAGATAATGGAAATCAAATAATTTTAGATGTAACACCATAATAATAGGAACCAAAAGATGAAAGAGTGTGCATTTACGAAATATCAGAAGATGATGAGTGTATAATTATTCAGTTTTCGAGTATCGTTTCGACAAATTAAAAATTAAAAATGTAGGCATCACTCAAAAAGAATAATCTATAAGATTCTTATGACATTTGAGGATAAAGGAGTTAAAAAAAGTGGAGATCAAACAAAAGATATCCTCTTTATCTATTATTATAGATTTATATAAATAACTTATGTTTTTAAGATATTTTTTTTATAAACTTATTGAAATTTTTTAAAATAAATTTTATGGTGAAAGTTATAATATGATATCTTATGTGATTAGTTTATTAAATAAATATTTAATTAAATTGTTTATCAAATATATACTGTACTGATTATACAATATTTTTTTGGTTAATTTCTTAATGGTTATTGCTTTAATTGTAAGGCGATAAATATGACCCATTCTGACTCAATCATTAATGTTTCAACGTCTTGAAGATCCCATCTAAAATGTTCCGCGTGGCCCTCTTTCTTGCACAACCCCCCCGCCTGTGTTTTTAAATCCTTTCTACTATTTTGTTTTATGAAAAAGCAAATGAGAAAACAATGAAAAAATTGAAAAATAAACTTGCATTGTTGAATGAAGGGGAGCAAAACAGGAGAAGAAAAACATAACTGTAACACTCTTTTATTTGATTAAAAAATTAAGAGAAGAGAAAATACATATATTTATAATAGATAATTTTTTAGATGAGCAGAATTCTTAATTTAATCATATATAGTTTTTCTTATTTTATCCTTCCTAGAGGGGAACAATAAATCACATAGATTCTACCATTTTATTTTCTGTTTCGTGGCTTTTTACCTACAACCATTTTAGCATTTTAGCATGATGTAATTTTTTATTTATTTTTTCTACATCTTACTTATCTCCATATATTTTTCTCTGAAATCAAACAATATGCTTGTCTTTAATCCATTTTCAATACATAATGAGTTTTACTTTGCCATCCTTACAGTAGAAAAAAAAGAGAAAAAAACATTGCCATCCTTGGTTGCTGTTGGATAATGTTACTTATATATGTTTAAGAATTTTTCCTTAGAAACAGTTTTTATTTTTAATTTAACGAAAAAAACAAATAAACTAGTTTTTCTTCTTTAGGACGTGGTGACAGTGTTGGTGCCGGAACTTCTTCAGCGATCTCAGTGTCTCATTTCATTTTCTGTTGCTCGGTCAAATATGGACCCATGAAAAACATTTGGATTTTCGAGGAAGATGCAAATCTCATCTTTTTTGTTTTTGGCAGAGATTATTTGTGCATTAACGTCGCGTTTGTTATAGAAGTAAAAATAAATAAAAATATGAGAAATGAAAAAGAATAAAAATTATAAAGGGATTGAAAATACTAAGATTGTTTGATAAAAATAAAATAAAAGTGTAAAAGAGATGAAATATTTGAATTAAGTGGTTAGATAGGTTGAAAATATTTTCATTATTTTATTTTCAATATTTTTATTTATTGTTATTATTATTATTATTATTTCATTTTATTTTTATTTTTATTTATTTTATTTCTAGGATTAATATTATTTTTTTATTATGACATTTTTGTATTATTATTATATAACAGGGAGGGGTGGCGTTTTAATAAATAAATAAAAAAGGGGGAAGGGGGTTATGCTTTATATAACTGATTGTTCTCTCATTGTTACTGTTCATTTTAGCATCTTTCGACCTTATTTTTTGGTGAATTTTATGTGTTGTGGGGGTTACCTTTTTTTTCTTACTTTCACCTCACTTTTATTCCTACTAAACGTTGCGTAAACAGTGATTGAATTTATGAGAAATTATTAAATTTAATAATTTTATATCTTTTTAATCGATTTTCAGTGTATTATTTATAAATAATATCAATATATTTATATGAAGATAAAAATAATTTCATTAAATATTCAGAATACTCTTAAAAAGATATATTATTAAATTGTTTTATATTAAAATTTAAGCTTTATGAAATAAATACTAATTAATGTTCTGAAAATATTCAATAAAATTTTAAAATAAACTATAGCAAATAAATTAATTTTTGTAACTTTTCTACATAAAATGAAATAGACAGTTTTTATTAAATAATTTTTATTTCCTAATAAATGTACTTAAAATAACAATATTTTCCCCGAAAAAATAAAAACAAAAAAGTCCTCCAATGATTGAGATGATGTAGAACACGGATTCTGACGTAATACAAGATACTGATGTACTGAACTTTTCTCATTTTGCGGAGTTTGCCTCTGCCGGTCGTGTGATAGAGATTGAAAATGCGTTGTATTTTATTTAAAAATTTAATTTAATTTTAGTTATTAAAAAATATAAACAATTATATGTTTAAATAGAAACTGCTGTTACGTTAAATAGAATTTTGTAATCTATAAATATTATAAACGGTTCCGACAAAATTATTATAATGGAAAATATACTTATAATCTATAAAAAAATTTAAAAATATTTTTTGGATTTTAAAGACATTTATATTAAGGATAAAATATGTTTTTTTCTTCAAAATATTTCAAATATTACTTTTCGTTCTCCATTAGTAACCGAAACTTAATGTTTTTATTAGTACATTTATCAAAAGTGATATAATTATAGTCTTTTATTAGAAACTAAAAACATGTGTTATTGATTAAACATAAGATTAAAATAGTATAAATTTTATAAAAATTAAAATTAACATTTTAAAATATTTTGAGAGACTAAAAACATATTTTATATTTAAAATGGTTTTAAAAAGATAAAATGAAATTCATATTTTTTATACATATTTAGATAAATGTTGATAAAATTGATTTTGAATAAATAAATTTTAATTAAAATTAATTTTAAAGTTACGTGATTTATATTTGAATGTTTTTGTTATGAAAACAAGTTAATAATTAAATTTAGTATAAATATTTTAATCCAATGCAAAAACTATCTAAAAACTCTTAAACCCAATCAATTTTGAAACAAAAATCACTTCTTCAACATGAACAAAATGTCTAAAATATTATATAAAATCACGTTAATTGATATGTCAACATGATTCTAAAGAATATAACATGAAATTAAGTGCATACTTATAGCATATAAATGCTTATTTATAAAAGGAATCATTTTGTAATATTTTTTAGCTGCAACTATTTTGTAAGTTTTGGACTTTACATACATTTAGGAGTATAAAATTGAATTTCTAAACATATCCTTACTTTAAAAAAATTAGGCAATTTTATAACCAAATAATCTATTCATTCTAAAGTTGAAGATTATAAAAAATGACAAAGTTACCATGAAAGTTGACAAATCAAATATTTTTTAATTTATAACAAATTTAATCTAGCAATTTGGCCAGCTTTGCTATGAAATGACTATTTTATTATAGAAATTATAAATTTTAAAAGATCACGTTATTTTGGTAATAAAGTGCTCGTATTATATTCTATTTTTTACTGTAGAACAACAAAATGTTAAGTAATACTAAAAATACTTACTAAAATATTAAAAAAATATTAATGATTCCATCATGGAATTTTAAAAAGAAAAGAAAAATATAATCTAAATATTTCTCAAGAGAGAAAAGTTATTTACTCTTGTTGAAATGCATTCTTTGCCTCGAATGCATTTTCCCCCTTGAGCAAGAGGCAAGAGCATTCATACTCTAAGAACTCCCATGTACTTTGTCTTAATATCTCCAATGTTTTGTTTCCTCAGCAAGCATATCTAGTTTCTTTTGCCTTATTTTATTTTCCTTGGGTCGATTCTCTCGTCTTATTTATGGCATTCTAGTATCAGTGGGCTTTATTAAAATTCAACGTGGACTCAACAAAAGAGTTTAAAGGAAGGGAAAAATTATACTAATTTAAACTATAAAATTTATATCAGGACCAAAAAAACTTTATATAAATTGAACAAAAATATTCCATTTTATCATTCCTAATGTTAAAAAATATTAATTGAAAATGATAATTATTTTTTCATACCCTTTCTAACACCCCATTTAAACATACAAATTTAGAAGCCAATAGGTAGATAATTTTGCTCTAACAAATTAATGAAAACGATTGTCCTTCTGATTTTATGTTTAACACAATTCGGATTGTTGGATGTGTTCGTGTTAAAAGTAGTTATCTAGTGATATATCCAGGTAGTGTAATTTGTGAAAGGATTTTTCAAACTATGTATCTAAACACAATTGAAGTATAAATGGGAAGATGAAGTTTCTTATTAGATAGAAATAGAAAAAGTCTTACGATGGATAGAGATAGAAAAATTGGGCACTATACAAGTGAAAAAACCTCCAAGCTTAATTGTCTTGATCTTTTAGATTAAAATGTAGTATCAGTTTACTTTTTATATGGTATGCTTAAAGTCTATTGATGTAATTTATTGAATTTAAACAGTAATAGTATAATTTTTCATGTGATAAATGTTTGTTAAATAAATATTTGGATGAGAGATTGTTTCAATTGAGAAATTTGGTGCTGCTGACATTAACATTTGAATGAATGGCGTAGGGACAATTAGGATTTGACAGCATAAATTTGTGAAATTGAATGAGAACAATATAGTTGATCTGAATTGTTGTGCTATGAATCGTATTCATGGATATGATGATGGACATAAGGAGTTGGACCGTGTTATCTTCTGCTATAGTATTGTTTGGGGATGCTATTTGCACCTCCGTCTGCTTATTATATTACCTACCATATATTAAATTGTTAAAGAGAGCTAGTTAGCAATAGTATGAGGGATGAGCATGGGTTCGTCTCTGAGGCCTCCTAAGTTGTCGATGGAGCTTCATGTCAAAAACAGGGAGAAGCTTCTCACATCCCTTCGTCAACACCTCTCAGACTCTTCTCGTCCTCTCCATGGCTTCGTCCTCCTTCAAGGTGGCGAGGAGCAAACGCGTTACGACACCGATCACTTGGAGCTGTTCAGGTATCCTAATCCTAATTCTCGCCATTTCAATTTATCGATCCCTAATTCGTTTACTTCCCACGCTTCGCAGGCAAGAGAGTTACTTCGCTTACTTGTTTGGAGTCGTAGAGCCTGGATTCTATGCAGCTATTGTTCGTTCTCATTCTTTTCTTCTCTTTATTTTAAATGCGCGCTAAATGTATTGCTTTTCATAAATTCAGATAATTAAGATTGATTAATTTTCTAATAATTGTTTTAACAGTTTTATCTTATTGGTTCATAGTTTAATTATTATTTTATTGTGCACACAAACGCGATCATGTTAAAGTATAGAAGTTAGTGATTATGATTTATGCTTGCTATTGGTTTTTGAAGGACGTTGCAACTGGGAATTCTATCCTATTTGCTCCTAGGTTACCTTCTGAGTATGCTGTTTGGTTGGGGGAGATTAAGCCACTCTCCTACTTTAAGGTCACCCTCCCACTCCCACTCATCAATTTTTTAATGGATTTACATTTGCATGTAGTGTATGTTATTGTTTAGTGCTTCACATTTATGCATTCTCCTTTGCAGGAACACTACATGGTTAGCACGTGTTGCTTCTCAGATGAAATTGCAAGTGTATTGCAACAACATTACCAATGTTCCGGGAAACCTTTACTGTTTCTTTTGCATGGCCTTAATACAGATAGCAATAATTACTCTAAACCATCACAGTTTCAGGTTCTTAACCCTTCACTAGAACCATTTTTCTTTTTACCAGGACAGTGGGTGATTTGTTGGATATGTATTATTTCTGACCCCCAAACTGTCATTGCTTAAGATGTCTTCTGTACCAATACTATTGTGTTATTTGTGATGATGTGCTAGTACTTACCAATTACCCTATCTCTATTAGAAAACTCATTCTCAGAACTGCTTGTATTGTATATTGATAATTTTATTTCTTTAGGGCATTGATAAGTTTGACAAGGATTTGACAACTTTGCATCCTATATTGACTGAATGCCGTGTCATCAAGTCAGAGCTGGAAATTGCTCTTATTCAGTATGCAAATGATATAAGCTCTGAAGCTCATGTTGAGGTAACTAATCTTAAAATGACAAAGCTATGCTTGTTTCTTGAGTGCTTAATTTGAACATTTATGTAAATGTCCTTTGAAGCTTATGGGAATGTATTAAGAGGAAATAGGCTTTAAATATTGCAATTGTGATGGTTTGATTTTTAGTATCTTCCTAATTTGAGGCTGTTTGTTTTGTTTTAGTTGTAAAAGGGAAGTGATTTTGGGAACTTGGAGGTATCTTATAGCTTTCCATTAATGGTGATTTTTTCTTAGATAATAAGACTAAGGAAAATAACTAAAGTATAGATCTGAACAGATAAAAAATAGTACTATTTCCCTTTACTTAACCTGGTTATTGACCCATTTTTCACTGAAATTATCTGGATTTATTTAGTTGAGTTAGGACCATTTGAGGGTGTTTTTACACGGTTACATTATCTATTAGTAGGAGAATTTATAATCTCAATGATGAAGTATGAATGGCTTTATACGCATGTATTGTGAAAATCCTTTTGTAATAGTTGCAATATGCATTACAATGAAACAGGTTATGAGAAAAACTAAAGTGGGCATGAAGGAGTATCAGCTTGAAAGCATTTTTCTTCACCACACCTACATGTATGGTGGATGCCGGCATTGCTCCTATACATGTATTTGTGCTACTGGTGATAATAGGTATACATTTCTGAATTCTGTTATTGTAGCCATTTTCGTCACAATAAATGTGGTTCTCAGATACTTTTGGTTTAATAAAACTTTACTCGATGCTCCTCTGTAAGAATGACTTCTTGGCTCCATTTACCCAAAGAGAATTAAAAGTTAAAACTGATTTGCTGAAAGAAACATACCGCCATACCATGTATGACAGTTATATATATATATATATATATATATATATATATATTATGCGTGTGTAATTATGTTTGATATGTTGCTGGCTTGTTATCTGACTGTTTGTAATATTGTACTATATAGGCTACTGCCATACCATGTATAATATGTTGGTTTTTAAATAGTTGCTACCTTCATCATAAAGTGGGCTGGCTAACATGTATGTATTAATGCAGTGCTGTTCTTCATTATGGCCATGCAGCAGCTCCTAATGACAAGGTATGGTATAGGAGAACTTTTTCTTATCATCATTATTAATTTATTATTATTTTACCTTTGAAGGTCATTTTTTTTTTGGAAGGCCCTTTGAAGGTCATTATCATTGCAGTGGTTGATTGGCTATCATAATGTTGATGGTTTCAATTCATCTTTATAGATTGGTGATGTGACTTTTCTTACTTGTTTGGTGCATTCCACCTCTGGGAAATTGCATTGGGCACTATTGCTGTGTTAGCTGTATACCTATTTATGATTTCCTACATTGAAACTGGAAATTAATCAACACCAAGCCTAGCCATCAGTATTTTTTCTTTCACTAGTAGGAAAAATAATTGGTTGTGGAATATGTAAAAATAGGAATACGGAAAAAAAAACAATGATGAAAAACTCTTTGAAAACAGGAAAAAGTAAACTATTTGTGGTATTTGGTGACTTTAGATATGGCTAATCAACATATTAAATATTGAAAATTTCATTCCTTAAGAGACAAAATAAGATGAAGTTATAGTTTTGAATTGGATGATCAATGTTATTTACCTTTTTGAGATGCTCAAGCTTCTTTCTTAAACCATGACTTTTCTGTAGACTTTGGAAGATGGAGACATGGCGCTGTTTGATATGGGAGCTGAGTACCATTTCTATGGGTCTGACATAACTTGTTCTTTCCCTGTGAGTCTTCACATAAATAATTATTTTGTATTTTTACTTAGTTTCCCTGTTACCTGCATTGCCATTTTGAACAATTACACTGAATCATCAGGCATGCTTATGCTAAAACTGCACCCCACTTGGTTCCTTTGCCTGTTCACTGTTTATTTGTTATATTGCTGTAGTCTCATTATTATCTTTATAATAAGCCAGACTTTTTTGTGTGTGCGCGCCAGCCAGGTATTAGTATTTAGGTAGTGTTTGACATAGTTTTTAGATTTCTCGTCTCCTTAAAAGGAAAAAGGTGATTCAAACCCAATTTTAAATTTGCTCTAGAAAATAAAAGTAGACTTTTTTTTTAATGAAGGAAAAGTAAAAAAAAAATGGAGCTTCCGTAGAAGTTAAATGGAGGGGTTTCTACATTTGTGGAGAATAGAAGTCAAAAAGGCTGTGTCAAGCGCTATCTTACTAATTACGAACTAGAACAATAATTTTATACTCAACTTTAATTTTGTGGTGCAGGTGAATGGAAAGTTTACAAGTGATCAATCTCTTATATATAATGTAAGTGCTTTCTTATAAAACCTTTTTTATCAAAGGAAAATCAAATTTTTTGTTCTTTACTTAACGGGCAAATTGCACCAGTACAAATATTTGCAGTGTATCCCTAACAAATAAATGTAATAATTTTCTGTAAGGACTCAACTAACTCTAGACGTTCATGTGCATGTTAGTATGGCCCAGCCAATGTACCTTTCATATACCTCAATGACTTGACTTTTATAGCATTTCTTTCAGCAATTATTTACGCTTGCTTTCCATGTTCTGCAGGCTGTGCTAGATGCTCATAATGCCGTTATATCTGCAATGAAACCTGGAATAAACTGGGTTGATATGCACATGTATGATTGAGTACAAGTAGTATCATTTTTTAAGCAACTAAATTGTCTGCCATGTTTGGTTTCAGCTTTCAAGTGCTAATAGCTGTGAACAAGTATATCATATTAGTGCTTTACTTGAGAGAAGTATCTTGACTATTTAACTTAGTTAATGGATTGGAATATGACAGAATTGTAGCCTAGGCCCTAGGTAATTTATGCACATACAGTCACATGTATTTATTTTGCTGTTGGCAGCTTGATTGAGAAATTACAGTCATTGTCTTGAACATGGGAACCTAAGAGTAAATCTAGTCTGATAGCCATCATTAGACTTCATTGTGAAACCAAAAACACTGTTGTCTAATATTTGTACCAAGTTATTTTTTTAGTAGGAATAAGTGTCGCGTTATTTTGCCTTGTTTCTGCTCATATCCTTTCTAAAATTGCAGATTAGCAGAAAAAGTGATTCTGGATTCACTGAAGAGGGGACACATTATATTGGGGTAACATATATTGTATTTTCTATTTTGAGTGGGAAACTTTCATCTTGATACAATCTCTAGGATAGTAGAATCTTTTATGAAGTTGCATATTTGTGGATTTTGGTGTAGTGATGTTGATGACATGATGGCTGCACGCTTGGGTGCTGCTTTTATGCCACATGGTCTGGGGCATTTCCTTGGTATTGACACACATGACCCTGGAGGCTACTTAAAGGTATTTGTGAATTTCATCTGCTCCTCTTCTCCTTTAATTAATGGCTTCATTGGCTTGTATGACTAATCTTGTATCAGCAACTTCTTTTTCATATAATGTATTGGGAACTTTGTTCTGATTTGCAGGGGCTGGAAAGAAGAAAGGAACCTGGATTAAAATCTTTGCGAACAATCAGAGATCTCCGGGAAGGAATGGTCAGTTATGGATTTTCTCAGTAATCAGAGCTTTGTTTAAGTAGCAACTGATATGAAGCATAAATAGTAGTTGATGTTTTGCTTTGAGTTATACTACATTAAAATTGGCACAATTAGGATGCACCAAAAACTCCCTGATTTATTTTGAGTGTTAAATTATTCTGGTATTGAACCATCTAAGTTGCTTTAAAGTTATTGCCAAAGGATTTAGTTCAGCTAAATCCTATCGAGTCCCTGAGATTGCAAGCATTGATCTCTTTAGTCTCCTAACTTTGCAAAATACCTTTCACTTTACTCATTTTTCACTGACATTAAGGACTAAATTAAATAATGTTTTATAATGTTAGAAACTAAAGTGAGGGTTTTGTAAAGTTGGAGACTAAATTGATCGGCGATTACAATCTCATGGACTAAAGTGTGGGTTTACCCAATTTTCTCCGCTGAAGTCTTCAGTAGAATGATGGTTACCTATCTTGTAAATGTGGTAACACATAAAGCTAAAATCATAATTATTATTGCAATTTGTGAACCCTGGTCGCTTCAGTTGAGTTTGGGGGACTTCTCCTTTGATCTCTATTAGTTAATGCTCTATTTTATGAACTATAAATACTATTTTGATGATGAGGTAACCTTGTTTATTAATAATTTAATATGGCCCAAAATAGAAAGCTGAGATTAAGTGTGTGTGTATAGGAAAATGAAGAATAATAAATATGATGCGCCTAATCAAATTAGGGATGAAGAATAGGAAACTAACTGCCTCACTGACACGTGAGGCAATTAGGAGAGAAGTGATTATAGGGAGGGAAGTGTAATAGAGGAAGAAAGGCAAGTGGGAATTTGGTTGGAGTTGGACTCTTGATCTGGGAGAGACTGAGCACTGTCATACTGCTCAGATCTGTTTTCCTCATTTCTTAATACACTTAATACAATGCACATTTTCCTCATTTCTTATCTTTGGTGTGATCCCCTGATACCTATTACCTATTATTGATACACTTGTAGGTTATCACTGTGGAGCCTGGATGCTACTTTATTGATGCTTTGTTACTTCCTGCCATGAATAGTCCAGAAACTTCCAAGTTCTTAAACCAGGAAGCAATTGATAGATTTAAAGGATTCGGTGGAGTCCGAATTGAGAGTGATGTGGTATTCCATTTACTGAACTTATTAAGGATAACCTAGTTTTTATTTTATCATTTCTATATACCGTCAATGTTTTTTTCTTTCTCAACCTAGTATTATTTGCCCCAACATCACTTATTCAATACTATATTTTGAGAGGGGCCTTCTAACCTACTCCCCTACTTGCCTTTTAGGATTATGCTAGCAATATACAACTTAGGATTTGATATACTTCTAAAGGTGTAACTTGTTTAATCTAATAATTTTAGGAATATATTAAACAAGTTAGACCTCTAGAAGTATATCAAATCCCGTTGTATATTGCTAACATACTCCTAAAAGGCAAGTAGGGAAGTAGGTTAGCAAGCCCCCTCTCATAATATACTTGACCATTCATGAGTAATAAATACTTAACAGTCAATATTTATTTTTCTTACTTTCATATAAAAGCAAGTTTCTCGTTTGAAATGTCTCCTGC
Source organism: Glycine tomentella (assembly GCA_007407185.1). NCBI lineage: Eukaryota > Viridiplantae > Streptophyta > Magnoliopsida > Fabales > Fabaceae > Glycine > Glycine tomentella. The sequence continues at coordinate 545,883 of PYAF01003707.1, forward strand.
AGGGGGATTAACTTTAAACTCTTCACCCTTTCTTGTGATCAAATACTATATCATTATAAAAGTGCATTGCTAATCTGGTACGAGCTTATTTGATATTACTTTGTTTATTCCTTTATGATGTATTCAGCTTGTTACTGCCACGGGTTGCTACAATATGACCAAGTGTCCAAGGGAAATACGGGAGATTGAGGCAGTGATGGCAGGGGCACCATGGCCAGCTCAGAATATCTAAGTTTGACCTCACCTCACCTGACCTTGATCTGAACTGGTCTGCTAAGTTTGTATTTTTCTTTTATTAAATAAATATTAGAAAGTAACTCCACTCTCCCAGATCCTCGATGTAATCACGTGATTAGTAGCAAAAAATTAAGCAATAAGCATTTCAATGCAAAGCTCGGCATTAGTAATGTTTTCTTTGAAAAATTGTGCTATGTAGTAGAGATGCAAGTTCTCGGAGCCAATTGAAAGTGCAATCATGAGATTGCTCCTAATCAACTTATCAATCAAATCTTGATCATTCATTTACTCGAGTATTAATGAAGTTGTTAATTGCCCCCAAAAAATTGTAAAATACATAATTGCAATAAATTTGAACAGTAATTTTAACTCTCGGTCCAGATTGAAATTTTGGTGTGTTACTTCTATTAATTAATAGGATACATGTAAACAGAAATTAAATATTAGGGTGGTTTTAACATGACAAAACTACTCCAAATTAATATTTTTTTTATTTTACTTTTTTTGTAAATACCTTACGAGGGTGTTTGTTTCTTGGTTTAAAATTTCATTATCTGGAATGTGCATGTGCGAATGCAGTATTCTTATGTTTATTATGAGCTTTAAAAATTTATTCTTGGATATTATTCATATCCGAAAAATAACTTTATTTCATTTTTATTCTCATGGTTAAGGATTAAAAAGCTATATTCGCATGAGAATATAGAAGTTTATTTACGAATCCAATTATAACTTCTATTTATACTCTTAATTTTTATTTCAATCATTTTTCAATTTTAAAATATATTTCTATTAAAATATAATTAAATATATTTTTGAATTTACATAGAAATAACATCTTTAATTATAGTATTTCTAGAGATGATATTCTAAAAAAATGTAATATTATACCTTAAAATAAACATTATTTAAATATATAAATAAAATCGACAAAACTAGTGAGTAAAACATCCTTTTCTTCCGACTCTTTTTCTAATCCGAAAATATATATAAAAAAAAAAGCACCTTACCACACTACCTTGTCATCACTTTTCATGATTAAAGTATTACCTTAATATCAATTGAGTGATTTAGTATGAATGGCGACTAAATTCAATGCTTGCGCAAGCTGAAATAAAATTAATATCATAAGTTGAGAGAACTTAGTAATGGGTTCCAGCTTATTTTCGACCAATGAAGTGCAAGTTAACAAGTAATATGGTTTGATATTTTATTTCTTCCCTTTGAACCATCATAAAATATTATTACATCATGTAGTATTATGCAATTTTCCACGTTAAGTTTAAAATTGCTACTAATACACAAACTATAGACCAATAGTGCGGTTTAATAGGGAGGCAATGGAGTCGGGGTTAAAATATTCGTTACCGCGTGTTTAGTTGCTTTGGATGGTGCCATCATTATTTTATGCACAAACTTTGAGGTTAACTTAATCCGCAAAATAATATTAAATTTAAGTCAAAACTCCGATCCAGTCAGCTGCAAATGGGATCTCAATTCTCCACATTTACACATTGATTAAATTGTTAGATCCATATCGGATTATTAATAGTATTTTATTTTTGGTAAATCAGACTTAAAATACATCTCTAAAAAATTAAACCCTCCAATCATATCTTGATTTACTATTGCATGGATGTAGTAAATATGCAAGAAATCCAAGTAGAGGAAAAGATCCTGTGTGTGCCTTAAAAAATCATAAAAAAATTAAGAGTCCACGTGATACAGCTCAATGATTCCTTTATTGAAGATAGACCTACAAATGAATCAATGCAACATTTCCTCCCTATAGTTTTTATATTATATTTCACGTATTCTGTCCATGCCCTTTTCTTCTTTTCTATCTACAACCCCTCTTACAACTTCTTTGTCTATCCCTCCCTCCCCTCTTAATAAAAAAAAATTTGAAGAAAAAAACTGCTTTCAATTACAAAAATCAAGGGCTTATTATTTTCAAACTTGCAATGAAACACGGGTCTTTATAGGCTTCAGCTTCAATCCCATGCTTTCTGGAGAAAGGAGCTCTGGAGAGATGCAAGATGGGCTTAGTGGGCTTCTTGGGCTGTCACTGAATTGGGTTGGTCTATACAACCCATACCCCATGAAAAAGTACTCCATAGGTATCAGCATTGCATGTGGTTGTTCCTCTGTAACCATTGATCCACAAGCCTGGACCTGCAAAATGAAAACCCATTTCAATGCATGTTTGGATTCACCTTGAATTATCTAAAATCATGTTATAACATAAATTTAGGTAAACAATGCATGTTTAGTCTCACATTGAAAAAATGATTCTGAATCTAAAATTAATTGAATTAAAAAGCAATTTTATGAAACTTTTGTATTGAATTAAATCAATTTTGCAAATGTTCACCTGAACGTTTATCCATTTCCTATTTGCTATGTTTTCTTGTCATATATACATGCATGCTACACATCTACACCCTTACACATTACACATACCTCAACCAAGGCACTATATCTCCTATCCAGTTTTGAAGTCATGTATAGAGCCTCTGAATGGAAAGGAGAACTGTCCCCAACAAAAATAAGTGTACGACATTTTAATCTTTTCAATCCATCTGAAATGTCAGGCCTCCTACAATTTGGCAAAACAAAGTTGTAGCACATAAATTCTCCATTTCACATACTAATACTACCATTTACATCGACCACACACAAAATAAGAGATGGGGAAGCAAATATGTAGGAGATTTACTGATTAATTGCTTGAAGAAACCGTAAGACATTTGTTCTCTTCCTCTCATCCAGCAACTGGAATATAAACATGACAAAGAACCAATGCAAAGCAAGGTGAATACAACGAACAAGGAAAGAGTGAGAAAAATGAATAGCAGTCACATTCCAGCTAATAGCTATAGAGCAGTACAGGGTGAAGAAACTAAATTAGCTTAGCACTGACTTTTCTGCAAGCTTGAACTATCTCTGATTCTGCAACTTCAACGTTACCACGAACTTCCTGTTAAAATAGACTGAGAAAACTCAACAGGTGAAATAAAGAGGGAATACAGCAGACCTTAGAAACTTTCATAGTTGCATCATAATAATACCTTGCTGAAGTATCGCTGAAGCAAACACTCTTTCAGCAAGCCACACATACCGTAGAAATATAACAAATTTGACATCACCTGAAATTTTCACAAGTGGTTGACTATGTTATTATATCAGAGAATTCATAAAAGGAAAATCTGAAAGAAATTGAAACGAACCTTGTTATAAAACCATTCCGTCCAAGAAGGTGCTTTGCATAAGGGAGATACAAGTATTAAACCAAGAACACGCTCCCTATATTTCATCTGTAAAAACATACCAGAGAAATGAATCAACAAAGAACTGACTTCATAAGTTGATCATAAGAATGCAAAGCATTAACTATATAGCACAGTTTTCCTTTCAAAGTTAATGATGGGGGTACATACAGCAAAAAGAGTAAGGATATAAGCACCAGCTGTCACTCCCATACACATCACTGCACCAAGCCTGGACAAGAAAATAGTTCGTGCCATTAATAATATACCAAAAACATTGGATTTCACCAGGGAAAAAAGGGACTGTTATTCAACTCCCAATTCCCGAAATCTTGGGTTTTTCAAAAAAGAAGCAAAGCAAGAGATCAACTTAAATAGGCTTTGTTCATATAAAAGAAGGAGTTCTGAGATACAAAAGCTAACCACCCCCCAAAATATAAAGTATCAACACTGTAATTATATTCTAATTACCCAAAATAGTTGAGGACCTCAATTATTTGATCTGCTAAGTCTTCAGCAGAAGGAACAGGATCATTGACATAAATTGCAGCTGCTCCCAACTGCAAGAACTCTTGTGGAAGTTCCAGAGGGAAAAATATGTGAATAATAATATTCAGTTCTAAATTCAATAAAAAACACATTCAAATCAACCAACTTACAAACCTCGTGTCCAGGAGGACTGATATGATATATGCAAAAGTTGTGAAGCAGTAAAGAAGCTGCTTCTGGACAGAAAAATAATCCTTGGAAACATGACATATCTGCCCCAATACACAGAAGTAAATATTGAATCATATTCCCAGATACACACATGTACAATGCAATCATTAATGTAACCTAAAAAGGAACTCAGACAAATTCTAGAACAGAAGGTAAAAAGAAAATATAATGTTGAAACAAGTGAAACTAGATAAAAGAAAATAACTTGGCTGCATTTACAGTTTAGAGCCAAATCTGGATAAGTGATCAGAGCTGGTTTGTCAGGATCGCCATAGACTATGACAGACACAGTACCACAGCCAGTTCGAATATGATGCTCCTGAAATGGCAATCCAAAATGAATGTAGCTTAAACACAGGAAGAATGAGAAAAGGGTACCAAAATTGAAGTTGGAAATTTTAGGAATGAAAAGAACCTTCCCCTAAAGCAAAGGATATCCTTTATTTAGTATACACTCCATTTGAGTAATGTTAAAATTCACAAGTGAACCTTTTTCAAGCTATTTGGCCCCTAACATGGTTCCCCATGTGCCCTTACTCCTTTTTTGGGCAACCCAAACCAACAAGCAACAACAACAACACATTAATATCACTATCTGAACCGAAAAGTGAAACAAGTCATTCCAGATTCAAATCATTGTATGCTCAAGAAAATAATAGTAATAATAATAAGGGGGGAGACAGTGAAAAAGTGAAGAGTATCTTTGGCTTTTAAAAGCAAAAGAATGACTGAAACTCATCTAATAACTAATGGATGTATTCCTATAAACCAGAAAAACAAAAAATAAAAACAAACAAAACTACCTACATCACCCAAATCGCCTCGAATACCAAAAGGATAAATTTCATCCCCAAAATTTCAAAACAACAGCCAAATGAAAAACGAGGAATGCACAGCAGATCCCCTATGTTCCGTGTTCAAATATTCAGAAGATATGATAAAAAAATATATATATTCCAGGAGAGAACATAAAGAAAGTAAACAAGCAGAGTATACAAAACGAAGCCAATCCCATGAATTTTCAAGAGTAAAAAACTTTTCTTATTTACTTTTTTTCCTATTTTTTCCAACAAAGATCCCAATAGCAAAACAGTTGCCCCATCAAATGCTCCGTTATGCAAAACAATTAGACCCCCCAAAAGAAAATTGCCATTGGCAATAGTACATCTCCTTTTTCATTCAGCAACAGAAAAATCCAGAAACCGAAAATGCAGCATAAATAATGCAACCCATGAACCAACAAAAAAGGACCGACCCAATTGAGAAATACTGGAACTCGATCCATCCCCAGAAAAAAAATTGAAACTTGAAACAAAAAAAGAAGAAGAGAAGGTGAATGAAATGGGTGTGGGAGCGACCTTTCCACCGAGGTAGATCTTCTCCATGTCCACGGAAACGGAATCATTGGATTCTGGCATGCTGTGGTGAATATGGAAGCCTCTCTCTGATGAAATGATCAAGTCACTCCAAAGAAGCCTCCTCCACCCACCAATTCCCCCTTTCTTTTTTGTTTTTGAGGTCCAACCAGGAAAGAAATATAAGCCCTTTAATGGCTTATATACGAAGCACTTCGATTCTTTTGTCTCTGTTCTGTTTGTTGTCTCTCTTTCTTTCTTTCTCTTCGGAATTTTAACTTGCGGTAAACCATCACCGACGCTTTATTTCCGTACCAACAGAATTTAACCCCGACCCATTTTGTTTTTTTTTTGTTTTGTTTTTTAACCGCTTCCTTTGCCTCCCGGCGACGTCGTTTCTCCAAAGCGACGCTGTTCCGCTCATGGAAAATTATAAGTGTTTGAAAAATGAATTGGCTTGGTTTTTAAGAGGCAAATTCATATTTAATCTTACATTTAAATATTAAATGTTTGCATTTCATTAATTTTATTTGACTTCTTTATATATTTTAATTAAAATTTAATATATATATATATAATTTGCTATCATACTCTAATTAAAAACAAGTGTGTATATTGACAAACCTTGTAAATATTTGATAATGTAATCACATTTATTTTTTAGTTTGGACACTTTAACCTGTTGATATATTTTAAGAAATTTTTAATTATGACTTACTTATATACTCTAACTAAAAAAACAAGTGAGTTATGTTTGAGAGGTGGTGTGTTGAGTGATCTAGCTTTCTTATATCAATTATTCATCTACTATCAAAGAGACCATAGGAAGGATCAGTAGTAGGTGAGTGGTTCATGCCACGTCTAACTTAATTGAGACAGTTTTTACTTATCTCAATAATGCTCTCAAATGCTTCAAGTAATTAATTCTCAGTCATATATGAGACCTAAACTAGGGTGTTGATACCAAAATAGGTAGACGGCCAAGTTAGATGTTGAGTTTGATCAAGTTTAGCTCAATACGGTTAGGCCTATATTATGTTTAGAACATATGTATTACTTTAAAAAGTTACATAGGAAACAATATGCCGGAAAATTTATTTCAAATCAATCTAAAATTAATAAATTTATAAATATATTAAAAATCATAATATATATAAATATATATTTCACAAGTAAATGTTTATATTACATGATTTTACACAAAAAAGTGAAAGACAAATAAAGGGTGGATGCGAAGTAGTCTTAAATTTAATCCTTCTCTCATTTGGTTCACGCTACATTTAACTTCGTCGAGATAAACAGTTAAACACATACTTGTGTCAATGATGCACTTAAATGCTTAAAGTAGTCAACTTTCGGTCATATATGAGATATGGACTATGATGTTGATACAAAATAGGTAGACATTAAGTTGGATGTTGAGTTTGGCTGAGATTAGACCAGTACCAAGCCTAGATCATGTTTAGAACAGTTATATTATAGAAAAATACATAATAAAAACTATGTAAAAAATAATTATTTCAAATTAGTCTAAAATGAATAAAATTATAAATAAAACATAAAAAGTAAATATATATTTCACAGCCTACATTTTAATATAACATGATTGTTTTGTTATAAAGAAAAAGTGAAAGGAAGGAAAATAATCTTAATTTTAATCCTTCCCTCGTTTGGCTTTAACATGAGACAAAAGAATAAATAAAAAAAAAATGCGAAACTCAAGTTTGCAATAATCTCTCCATTTTAGAAGGGAAAATAGAATGAAAGTTTTTTTAAGAGTAAAAAAACTAAAATATCTTTACTTTTTATATATTTTTCTCTAGAATGTTTATGTAATTAATAACTAAAGTATATTTAATAAAAGTGTTTCAAAATGTATGACTGCTATTTCTCTAATTTTTTTTTCTTTCACTCTAACATCATTTTCTCCTCTGTTAATTAGTTTTTTCTTTCTTTCTTTTTTACTAAAAATGATTTCAGTCATCATGAATACCTAACAAAATCTAAAAGGCTCGTAATTTGCGGGATGCTTCTACCTTTCCCCTATCTGACCACGGCAGTGGCACTCGATGGCCCCATCATTTTCCCTTTGACTCCAAACCCTATTGTGCGTGCACACCTGTCATAGGATGTTTTATTCAAAGGGTCCATTTTTTATTTTTTATTATTATCTCATTTTGTAGTTTCTGTAATTACTCGCGTTTTAGACGTGGGCACGTGTTTATCAAGATGGACCTTAGAAGTTAACAAATGGTAGGTTGCTTGCCTTTCATTTGACTCCAATCATTAATCATGCCTTCCTAATCATGTTCATACACATTGCTTTCGGCTTTTCTATTTCATCTATTATTCATTAATTCACCAATATTCTTTCTCATCTTCACCAAACCTTAATACTAAATATATAATTTGAAAGAAGCCTTCACGAAATGTTTGCATTTAGCTTTACAGAGTATGTAATTCCAAGTGTCCATTCGATCCCATGTGTAGGCCTCGTTCCATAACAATGTTTACTTTAATCACATCAACTAAGTTATGTATAATGCGCATCTAAAATGAAAAATATAGAGTCATTGGGAATGGGTGGCTTAATTATTGAAATGTATGGGTATATATTTGAAGGTATGCACTGATATATCCTATGATGCATTACACTAAAAATTTATATTCTAATAATATATATTAACAGAATTATATGTTAGTATAACGTGTCATTTTTTTAGATAGCAACATGTCATATTATTATTAATATAAACTCAAAGTTAATTTATAATAAACAACTTAATTTTTAATAGACAGACATTATAGTAAGGAAGTTTGATCTAATATAAAATTTTGAGTATTTTATTGTCGTAGCGTATTTAACAGAGATAAAAACATTTATTATTTACAATGTTTCAACTATATGATTCTTTTTTATAGAGAAATTTTAACTAGATGAATTAATAATCAATATCAATATGTGTAGTCTAGAACTTTGAGGAAAATGTGATTTTTTAAAAATATTGTTCAGTTACATGGTTTTTGTCAATCAGTGTGACTAATCCAAAGTCCAAACGTCAATTGCTTTTATAGGTGGATATCTGGCAATGACTTCTTACTAACACTGTTGTTTTCCACTCCACCCATAGACAGTTTCCTAGTCATGATGCAATTTAATATTGTCATAAGCTCCTTTGTATCTTTGGTAAAATTATTATCACTAGTTTAAGCGACAAACCTTTTGCACCTTTTATACCAAGTTATTGACAGCGACCTGGAATGGAACACACGATAACATTGCATAAGACATGCGTGATGCTCTCGGTTTGTCGTGAAATTCACAAATTTCATTGATATGATTAAACTGCTTGAAAGATTATCGAGAACAACATTTGTAATAATTTTAAAAGTATTTCAAAGGTTAAATTACTCAAACACTCAATTAATTAGTCCCTTAACTAAGAACTAAATTTCTTCAAACAGTAAGCAAGTGATAATTTATGGCAGTTTTGAAAAGTTTAGAAACTCCATGGAAAAAAAATTAAGTGATCAAATACTCAATTTTTAAAAATAACTTAGGAACCTATTTAAAAATATTAAAATAATTTAAAGATTAATTGACTAATTTTTGTCTCAATTTAACTTAGAAGAACGTTTATTTAACGGAATATTATCAGATTCTAAAAAATATGGAGATAAGAATATAAAATCATATATTTGTTAGAAGATAATAAAAAAAATTCAGGTACCTTCTATTCCAAAAAAAATAAGATTCTCATGAATATCCTTATTTTATATTGATTTTATTTCCATAAAAGGAAGTTGAGAATGTTGGATTCCCCTGTGATAAGAATCATATTTTTTTTTATAAAAATTATAGGTTATTAAGTCTTTTATCTTATTTTTTAATTTAATTCTTTATTTTTTAAAATTCTAATTCATAATTTATCTTTTAAAAATATCACTTTAATACCTTATTATTTTATTTAAAAGATTTAAATGATATTCTAACTATTTAAATATATTGAGAGGATTGATTGGGTTGGGGTAATACATTAATTGTTGATGAAAATAATTTTTGAGCTAGTCTCCAAAAAAATATTCGTGTAAAAAAAAAAAAAAGCATTGTCGCACCATACCCTTCTGAGGTAGGTATCTGAGGTGCGTGTTTGAAAGAGTTGGATCGAACCATAATCGATGATGACAGTGAGAGATGGATGGTGGCTTCGTCACAGCATCATGGAGCAACTCCACTCCAACGGCATCTCCAACACCCTTAACGATTGCTTCCTTTCTTTGAGAAACCCCAAGCTGCATTCTCTCACACAATAGCATTCCTCATCATCAAACAGAGAGAATAGAAGAAAACACGATGAAAAAATGATTTATCTTGCACTTAATTTGATATGTCAAATCTGCAGATTCACCTCTTAAAGGGTCACCAAATCTGCAGAATCTTTGGTTACTAACTGTAAAAAACTGTTTGTGTCTAAGTTGGAATGCTATTTAAGCCTTTTCACGTACATCTCCTGCGATGAAGGTTCGCTCCTAGCTTAACAGATATATCATCATCACAAAATGAAAGACAAAATTGTTGAAAGTAATATACGAATACTACTCCTCGTTGTACAATAGTTCAAAAAAGTTATCATGACTTTTATCATGCATTCATATATGTGTAATGAGATGACACTTCTGACTCACAATTCACGTCACCACCAAGAATGGTTCACAACATTTTTTCAGTCAGCCATAATACAGAAGATGAACCCTACAAATTAATGCGCGGTTCAACGGCATTAAACATCTTATAATTTGGTTTCATATCTTCCAGACGCTCGGACATGAGTTTAATCACACAACTTTAAATGTGTAAACGATTTTCATTATGACAAATGTCAATAATGAGAAAAGAAAAATAATTTTTTTATTACGATATATACAAAATTAGGTTGTCCATAATTTTTTTATGTTTTTATAATTTTTATAATATTTTTTTAATTTCTTACTCAGTATTCTAAAAGTACTGATTAATCACACCCTTCCACTAGGTCAAATACATATATATATTTGACCCAGGATACATATATATATATATATATATATATATATGTATGTATTTGACCTATAAACCTGAATTTTGCTAGGAATCCCATAATTCGTAGAAAAAGGAAACTAGGCATCTCGTGTTACACAAATAAATTCATTTCTTCTATAAGGACTTCAACTGTGCAGAATAAAAGCCTCATGACCCAGGATACAGTAGCATTAAGCATCACAAAAAATGATATATTCCATGGATTTCTAGCACTTACCAAAACCTTGAACATGGCTCATACTACCTTGCCCTAACAAGGCTCACAATAGGTCAATGTCTTATAAAAAAGGAGAAGGGACGAGAAAATAGAAAAGGAGTTGAATGCGTTATTGGAGATGAAATTTGCATACTATTTACAATTCATGTCCCTAAACTTAATTAATTGAACTGACTTATGGGGGTTAAAATGCATAGTTGTAAATGAATTAAGTTATATTTTTTTGTTCTACTCTATTTAACTTTTCTTTTCTCACAAACAAACACAATGTTAATCATGTTATATTTTAAAAAACCAATACAAAATATGGTTGCTTTTCTGTAAAAAGAAAATTTCGCTTCCAAGTTCTGAATTCCACCGATTCTGAATTCTGATCAGCTGTAAGGAAAGCGACAGCAACTGTGCCATGTTCCCCATCCCATGTGTGACTAACATGCAGACATATACAATTTTACTCGACGTTTTCCAAGCATAAAAGAAAGCAACCATGGATTCTGGGCATGCCATACAAGGAGTATATTTAAATTACGGAAAAGTATATTTAATATTTAAACTTATATTTTTTTAAATAAACTATTAAATTTTAATTTTATTTCAGTGTTGATTATTATTATTTTCTTAAAAATCATACATTTTGAATTCTAATTTTATCCTAACCACCAATCTTTAAATTTTTTTTTAACAATAAATACTTCAAATATCATTTCGATTAATCATTAAATTTTACCTCCTTTACTTAAAACTCTATCTATTAAACGGAATTAAATTATTAATTTGATCCTTCTCTCTCTCTCTCTCTCTCTCTCTCTCTATATATATATATATATATATATATATATATATACTCGATTTCTTTCCTAAATATATAAGAATAATTCTTATAATGCTGCTATTAATAAGCATCATGGTTATCATGTATTTCAGGGTCTGGTGGATAAGAATCTTTTAACAATATTTCAGTACTATGCTACTAAATTAAGGGTAAATATTTTTGTCTTTTGTCCCTTATTTAAACCTCACAAAGTACATTATTTTACTTTTTGTTGCGTAAAACCAATATAACTCTTATAAGTTCGTAGGTAACATCCCTTTATATAATTCAAGAGAAACAATTATGGGCAAATTGAAGAATGCCTAACTAAATCAAATAGTAACTTTTATTTTAAGAAAAATTGGCCAGCCAACGTGTGGGTATGCACCTAATTTATATAAAGGAAAACACTTATAGATGAATAGCTAGAGCAATACTATGAATATATTCTTAGACAAATGGCTGGTTGAGGTGGAGATTCGCATTGAAACTATGGATGAAAAAAAGATATAATAGACTCAATGCATCCGTAAAAATTATTTAGAGTGGATAAGTTTTTTCCTATTAGATTGATTTAAGTATAGGTAATTATTGATAAAATTTTGCAAGCATGAGTACAAGTTTGAATACTAAAAGTATCCATCTACCTAAAAGTTTGCGCACACATAAAATTATGTTTATACATTAATTTAGAAATTTACCATGTCACCACATCATATTAATGAATAACATGATGTAGTAAAATGATCAACTCCTATCGAATTTTTACGTAAAAAGGTTTTATACTAAAATGATTTTTCTATTTTATTAATTTGTTAAAAATATTACATTAAAATATGTGTTATAGGTTTTTAAGTATGAATATGGACACTAAAAGTTGTTTTTTTTACCTGCAAATGGGTTCGAATGTATTATTAGCACGGATACTTTAATACCCTACTTAAACAAGTATTACCTAACCTTCTTTATAATTATCAAATGACTATATCTTTAATTTATTTTTGGTATCTTTTGGAGGTCGATCTTTATAAATTGTAAGTCCGTTAACGAAAGGGACCGGAAAAGAAAACAAAGTACTACTACTATTATTGTTTTGTTTGGATTGGAAGAATAACAATTGATAACCGACAGTGCACAGTATCATTAATGAACTCACCATAAAGCATTATTACATGTGAGAACACATAACTCGCCTGAAACAAAGTTTGTGCCAAGTCTAACCTGATTGGTATAAACCGCAGCGCACAGATATCGTCCATTAAAGATGCATATGTATTATTATAACATCACCCTTTCACTTACAAGTTAGTACATATCTTTTGTTGGCTCATTATATACATAGCAAACAAAATGGGCATATAGTCAATCGTGGCCTTAGTCCATCCTATCTATTTGTATTCAGCAGGGAAAAGTTTTCTCCGGTTAATGATTATAAACCCACTTATGAAAGCAACATTTTTAATTCAGCTCTTCCTAGATTTGTTCTTGTTCGACCAAATGTTGAGTGGGGTTTCACGTGCGGTGTAATTTCGTGCCCAATATAATTATTCATATTTCCAAATTAAATAATCTTAATAGTAGTAAATTGGAACTTTCAAAGAGTTCAATGCCTTGTAACTTGCACAAGAATGGTACTGGTACCACACGACTAGTAAAAAAATCCACATGTTATGTCATCAATGTCACGCTATTTGACAACTATGGAGAGTGATTTCTAAGTAAAACCTGCGTTAATATCACTTGCCAATAATATACTAATACTAGTACTACTTTTAATATCCATTTCCCTCGGTTCAAGCGACATATTGTACACTGCTCATTCATCATGCATTACCTTTTTCATTCTCATCATAATTTTCGGTAACTGAAAATGGCTTGAACTTTTGTGGGTTCCTAAGAAGGGAACTAACAATTCAGTGGTTAACATGATTAATAAGACATGAACCTTTTTCATTCAGTTTTGGGATTAGTGAACAGGGTTTGTCTCTACACTCTCACCTAAAAACTGTCCATTCTTCGTGTCCTTAATTGAAATTATACCCTTTTTTTGTTTAATTCAACTTTCAAAGGCGCTTCGTGTCTCAATCATTATGCACGACTGTCAGAGCAAAATGGTAATAATACGAGATGGGATAACGGAATCTGTTTCCATAACCTCACGCATTCAACGTGAAATGGGCATCCTCGGTTTGTAATTTTGTGAAATGTAGTGTAACAAACACTGTCCTTTCTTCTGTACCTGTTTTGTTTGTGGTGTAGCTCGCTGTTAAAGCGTGGATTTTCACTCGTGTTGTGTGTGCTTTAACTGCAAGGTTGTTTAACTAAAGTGCCTCGAAGTGTGTGTGGCCTTCTACTTTTTCTCTTCTGGCTCTGGGTGACACAAAAGAAGAACCTTGGTTTCCGAGGCTGTTTGTTGTCAGTTGTCACTGCTCATTGCTGCAAAGTTGCAATATTTTGGCTGATTCAGATGGCTTTCGCGGTTGCAAGTTGAAAATTTGAGATGAGCATCCAAAAGGGTCGTCATGAGCATGAAGAAGAGATGGGTACCTCAGCAAGCACCGGTAAAGTGGTTGTGGTTGCAGTGAAAGCTTCTAGAGATATTTCAAGGACTGCTTTGGTGTGGGCTTTGACTCATGTTGTTCAGCCAGGGGATTGCATTAAGCTGTTGGTTCTCATTCCGGCTCTTTCCTCAAGTATTGGTTCTTTTCTTTTAATTTTTCTCCAGTTGCTTAGGCTGTTAGTTACTTTACTCAATTTATGTCACACTTAATGACTTTATACACAACTCTAAGCCGAGATTAAAAAAGAAGTTAAGAACAGCACATTTTACACAATTCAGTTTTGAACTTTCAAATATGTGAGGCTTTAGGACCTTAGAGTTGCTTGAGATCTGAACAATCCAGAAACCTTTTCTACTCATTCTGGTAGGGAGGTTCATGTCATGATTGACTATAATCTGTGCATTTTTGCAGACAAGAGGGTATGGGGACTTTCAAGATTTACTACTGATTGTGCCTCGAGTCATTGGAGATCCAGTTTAGGAACTATTTCAGATCAGAAAGAAGTTATTACAAATTCCTGTTCTCAATTAGTACTTCAACTCCATGATTTTTATGATCCAGAGAAGGTTTGAACATTCATTTTCTTATTTATTTTTTTGCTTTGTCTAGTGTTCAGCTTTTCTAAACTGTCAAATATTTACACAGATAAAAATCAGAGTGAAGATTCTTTCTGGTTCTTTAAGCGGACCTGTTGCTGCTGAAGCCAAGAGAGTCCAGTCAAGCTGGGTTATATTGGACAAGTAATGTATATAATAATGAATATTTTTGTATTTTCACTTTCTATGTTAAAGGCTGTGTTGTTTAATACATCTTTGCTGTGTTTTTATTAATAACTTAATATGCAATGCCATTGATATAAGGTTGTTCCTGCTGTGAAATTACCTTAATTACTTATGGACCGAACAACAATTATCTATTATTCCACAATTGCAGAAAATTGAAGCATGAAAAGAAATACTGCATGGAACAGCTGCGTTGCAATATTGTAATTATGAAGCGGTCTAGGCCAAAGATTCTGCGCTTGAATTTGAACAGTTCGTCTACTAAGATGGAACTAAACATGGCTTGTCCATTGACACTTACAAAGAACTTCAAAGACAACTCTGAACATGCAGATATAATTAGAGGTCCAGCTGTTACTCCTGCTAGTAGTCCTGAGCAAGGGTCACCGCTACTGACTGCAACTGATATTGGAACATCATCCATATCAAGCTCAGATCCTGCAACTTCACCATTTTTCCACTCTGATTATCATGGAAGACAAAGGAGAGGTTTTACCTTTGTTCATGAGGGACCGACAAACCTGGAGGATATCGAGTCTGACTCTGAGAGCGAAAAGCTAAGTATGTCATCCAAGAGTTCATATTTTCAGCCATGGATTGCAAATGTAGTTTGCATGGATGGTGATTTCTCAAGACATGAGGACAACATACAAAGATCCAGTGACAAGACTTTAGCTACTGCCTATGAAGCTTTGCTTCAGAAATTCTCGAAGTTGGATCAAGATCCTATCCTAGGAATGCTCAATTGTAAACTTGATGTGAACTTAAGCAAAAGTGTTAGAGAAGCAATTTCACTGGCTAAAACTTCAGCCCCTGGACCTCCCCATTGTGCTCCATTTGTCAGCACAAGGCACCTATGTTTGGCAATCCACCAAGGTGGTTTACATTTGCTGAATTGCAACTTGCCACAGGTGGTTTTTCACAAGCAAACTTCTTGGCAGAAGGTGGTTTTGGTTCTGTACACCGTGGTGTCCTGCCTGATGGGCAAGTCATTGCTGTCAAGCAGTATAAATTAGCCAGTACTCAAGGAGATAAAGAGTTTTGCTCAGAAGTAGAGGTCTTAAGCTGTGCACAACATCGCAATGTTGTGATGTTAATTGGGTTCTGTGTGGAGGATGGAAGAAGATTGCTAGTTTATGAATACATCTGCAATGGCTCTCTGGATTCTCATCTCTACAGTAAATTCCTTTGAATCCTTAAATGTTTTTTACCCATAATACATATCTTTGCAGGTGAAATAATCTGACAAGTTAATTACCATTATACTCCCTAATGAAAATTTGTCTCTCCAATGATCTTTATTCAACCTTGATCGAGGGATTGTCATCATAATCTTCATAAAATGTCTTTTGAATGGATGTCCTACTATGAATGTGCAGCAATCAAATATTTCATGAAGTACTAGTGTCATCAATACACTTTCCATATTTGTTCATTTGGCAAATTCATTTAGAATACGCTAACAGTGTAAAGATCTTTTATACTATCATTTGATCATAAATTGTTATGTATGATAAGTTTATTGACTTTGATAATAACTATCTTAAAAGTCATACCTATTATTTTTTATTGGTTAATCTTTACACTGAGTGTGTACGAAAACTCATTGATTTATATAGAAATAAAAATAAAAGGATATTTGAGGGATCATTTGAATTTGCAGGACAAAAGCAGAAGGTACTGGAATGGTCTGCTAGGCAAAAGATTGCAGTTGGAGCAGCTCGTGGCTTGAGATACCTTCATGAAGAATGTAGAGTGGGTTGTATTGTGCACCGTGACATGCGGCCTAACAATATTCTTCTCACTCATGATTTTGAGGCTTTAGTACGTCTTATTCTTCACTTTCAAAAATGGACTAATGAGTGTTCACATAATGGTTTCATATGCTGTTTACAGCAATTACTTATCTATGAAGCCATATGTTCATAACTATGCTTTTAGGTATGTTTTAGATATGAAATGTCACAACTAATTTTAGGTAGGAGATTTTGGACTAGCAAGGTGGCAGCCAGATGGAGACATGGGTGTGGAAACCAGGGTGATAGGAACATTTGGGTAGTGCCAATTTCTTTTTTCCCATTTTCTTTTGATTAGTTGTAAAAAAATGATGATGTAAACCTTGGTTATTCATAGGTATTTGGCGCCAGAATATGCTCAAAGTGGTCAAATTACTGAAAAAGCTGACGTGTACTCGTTTGGGATAGTATTACTGGAGCTTGTCACAGGACGGAAAGCAGTAGATATAAATCGGCCCAAGGGCCAGCAATGCCTAAGTGAATGGGTAAGATTTCATTGACCCATGAGTGAGTTTAATTAATTATAAGCAATTTATCCAGTATCTGAAAATGTTTCTTACATATTATAGTTTTCAATTTTTCTTATGATGTTTCAAAACAAACACTTAAAATTATTGCTTGTGGTTCAAATGTCTGCATAGGCCCGGCCATTGCTTGAAAAACAAGCCATTTACAAACTAGTGGATCCGAGCTTAAGGAACTGCTATGTTGATCAAGAGGTTTATTGCATGCTGCAATGTTCCTCTTTGTGCATCGGACGCGATCCTCATTTAAGGCCAAGAATGTCTCAGGTTGGAATATTAATTCACATGCATTGCCTTTGTATGGATTCATAGCAGTTCTCACCTCAGCATTTTGTCTTTCTAATTTTTCTTATCCAGAACCAATATTCATCCCTCACACATTGTTTATACTTTCTCATGTAGGTGCTCAGGATGCTGGAAGGTGACATTCTCATGTGATTGCCTATCACATTTCCATTTCCCAAGAACATTAGTGTAGAACTAGTTCAAAGCTTCATGCAGATTCTTCATTTGTAAAAAGCTTCGAGTTTTTCCTCCTAGATTTTTATATCAATGCTGTAAATATTGTCTTCGGTTTTGTGGAGAGGAGAGAAGCGCAATTCGAACTCGTGTTAATTGTACAGAAAAACATTCCAGTTTTGGTTAAACCCTTTCTTCCCAATGTAATGCTAATTTCGTGAAACTATTTTGAAGGTGCGTCAATCACTCAATGGAACAAGATTGCCTCAACTCAACTAACCAAGGCACCGATCTTAACATAGTGTGACATGAAATGGTGTGTTTGGATACTCTCTCGAATCATTTTTTGCCCTCAAAATTATGGTAGAAAGTTGAAAATTTTAAAGCAACTAATGTTTTGGGTTCAACTGCATTTTAGAATTGATTTTTGTATAATTGAAAACTAATGGGCCCTTTAGGACTTGGACAAAGCCCCCAAGTTACTAACTTATGTTGATATATAATGTGTTGACTTGTTAATACTTACCTGACACTGAGGATAATTGAATGTATCCCATTGTTGACATGTACATATATCGAGGTCTGAAATGGGCTAAAACCATGAAATATGGAGTACTTTCTATGGATAAAAAATGATTAAAGTTAGAAACATAATGTTGTTATTTGTTAATATTTATCAAAATGGTTAGACAGGTGAGTTGATAAAAATCGCTCACCAGCTATTTTTGTTCTTTTTTTTGAGAGGAAGCTAATTTTATTTCAGTACCCCATAATTGTATTCGAAATTTTTTTTGAACTACTGATTTGAAAAAAAACGAATTTCAAGATAATGTATGTATTCAGCAAAAAAAAGTAAGCTCGTACCAAGAAAAAAGAACATTAGTTTTTTTTTTTTTTTTATGAACGAAGAAATTATATTGAAGATATCGGTACCAGAAGTACCGAAAGAGCAGCACATACAACCTTGATGCATGGTTACCAAGCATTAACTCACTTTAATGGTAAATACAAGGTAACCAAATCAGAGAAAGAAAAAAAAACTCCCAAAAAGAGTGCCTAGACTTTAAAACTACATGTATTAAAAAATACTCTTTTTATCACAACCGTCACATTCCAAAATAGCAATTACTGGGATATCTTTACTAACGTTGAGGCCATCAGCAGCCAATCACAGATTCTTCTCCAAACCATAGATTCCAATCCGGGGGAAATTATGAAGAGTATCATGAAGTTCGCTATTCCAACAAACTGACAGAAATGACCTTCCAGATTCTCATGAAGGGCCACTGAAAATGAAGGGGATATCCAGGACAAACAGTGGAGCCACAGATTTGTAACTACTTCACATGAGAGGAGAAGATCAAGAGCTGATTTGATATAATTGTTGCACAAAACACAAGTCTGATCAGAATTTACATCAGTAACATTACGTTTCAACAAATTATCCTTCGTTGGTAGGCGATTCTTAAGGGATCTCCAAACCAGAAAAGCAATTCCTTTTGGAATTTTAATGCACCACAACACTGTCAAAAGAACATTAGTAAGCTAGGAGATATAAGATCGATTAAATGATTAAAAAAAAGTCCCGAGTTCAATTTCTTTTATTAACAAAAAAGATTTAAAAGTTAAAAATTAATATTTGTCAGATAAAAAAATGTGTTGTATACACATTAATTACCAAACAAAATTTGTAAAATGCTGTCACAAAAAGATTGTAGAATGATGAAATTAACTTTTTCTGAGTTTAACAGATAGACTTTATTTTAGGCGGTTACTATATTGATTCTCCTTTTTGCTTATTCACTCTCCTTTTTAATTTGTTTTTCAAAAAATACACTCCCATTTTTACTTAGAAAAGGGGAGGGGATAAGCAAAGAATGAGAGTGGATGTAGCAAGTAGCTTATTTTATTTTGGTTAGGAGTTCTGATTTAGTGGGTATGGGCTCAACATTTTGGTCTTGGATGGGCTTCAAGTTAAAACTAGAAGCAAGGTTGGGCTCATGGATGAGTAAGACTGTGGCAACTTTTTACACTACTCTTTATGTTAATTATACATTTATACTATATTTTATTTTTAATCGTTATTTCAAAATAACCCTTATTTAACAAGATGAGTATGCTGTTGTATATTTGGGAGTTAAACTTCCTAAAGGTTTTTAAACAGTCTTCTGAAATTTAATTTAAAAAAGTATTAAATATTTGGAAACTGATTTGTGACTCACTTTAAAAATTAGAGAGGAATAACTTATAAAAACAATCAAAATAAATAAAAGATGTTGCAACAAATAAAAAAAGGTGTGTAAAAAAAATAAAATTGGACGAAGGCAGCGTTTATATTTCCCTTTATCAACTTGAGTCCAATGGGGTCGACCAGTATGGTTTAACTTGGGCTCCCATGAGGACAAGTCTCGTGCATCAATAATTGGTTCATCCATAACAGTCGGAAAATGCAATTTTTTAAACATACCTCCCTTAATTATTCATTGTACCTCCCTTTTCTATTTTTTATATTAAATTTACTTAATAGTTAACATAAAATAGTTTCTCATTGTGGTCCAAATAAAAAAAAAAAATTACTGTTGATATAAATTTTTAAATAATTATCATATAAGTCAATAAACTTTTCATATATAACCTATTTTCTCTTTCCTTAAATAACTCCACTGCATCCAAATATGAATATTATAAACAGATTCTTCAGAATTTTCACCCCCTTACACCTCTCCCATATCTCACTAAAACAAGTCCATCAATTCTTGGAGAGTTAATCAAGCATATAACTCAATGCATATGTAAAGACGAGGACTAAAAAGAAAGTAATTCCAGTTATATATATACATCAAATCTCACGAAGCTTCAATTGCTTCCTGGATGTGGTTGATCACTTGATCACAGCTTTTGGTGTTTCTAGGTTGCATGATACTCCTTGTTTGTGGTTTGAGAGCCGATGTGTGAGTGCTTGCAAGTTTTGGTATGATGCTGAAGTAATTTCAACTGTTCTGATCAGTCAATGGTTGTCTTCATGACACGGTGAAAGTCCATACTGTGCACGCTGGTGCTGGTGAAGACATCACAATGAGTTGGTGCAGTGTGTGTGACATAAAAAATTCAAAACCTAAAAAATTAATGAAATTTGAAAGATTTTACTATGATATTTAAAAAAAAATGATTCTTTTATTTTAAACTTTGAGTAAAATATGATATTTTGTGGAACAGAGAAGTGTGCCAAATTAGATATAACTAGTGATGACAAGAATAATGGGAAGGACAATAATTGTGATAATAACAACAATGAGTATGATGAAAATATGATGAATAATTATGCCGTATAGAGAAGTTATTTTATAAAAATTGTCTATCCTATCTTAAAACACTTCTCAACTCAACTTTTCCCATTAGGAATAGTTTTTAACTGTGCAACAATATAGGGTAAACTAACAGGATAATCTTATCTTATGTTTGGCACCAAAGTATGATTTAAATATGAATTTAAATAAAATGGAATAAATTATCCTTTTTCATCCTTGCCAGTTGATGTCAAAATTATTTTGAAAGAATTGTTATTATAAATGAGATTTCAAGAAGAAAAAAAAAACCCATAAAAACTATATAAAAGTCACCAATGATTCAGAATGAAGATAAAGAAGAAAAAAATGATCAATGGTTATGACCCTTGAAAATGATTATATATATCGATTAGAAGTTAAATAGTACAGTATCAATTTGTACAATAAATTATTAGAAAAGAAATTATAAGATTAAACAAAATAATGAGAGATTATAATTAAATTCAAATTTCTCTCACTAATAAAAATTAAAAATTAACAATTAACACTGTTATTTAAAAACAAAGGTTGTTGGAAACTTTTATTGAAACTGGTACAGTGCCCTATATATACAACACGTACTCATCGAAAGCTTAAACGGGTTTCAAGCAAGTTATCAATCACTTTACTTCCAAAGTTCCAATTATATATATATATATATATATATATATATATATATATATATATATACCATTTCAATTTTTATTTTATTCTTTTCCTCCTTTCTTTTCAATTCTTTCCTTTTTGTTTGCAAATCAATCACCGAGTTGGCTTTTTTAACTAAAGATTTTATAGGTTTGATAAAAGGAAACATATATTTTAATTTTTTTTATTAAAAGTAACTCTGGACAAATATGCACGTAAGGTGTGGAGTACTTATTTATCATTCCCATCCATATATAATTCTCAAGTCCATTGATTGAACCCGGCACAAATAATTGGTTATTTATAGAAGAGTGACAAATTAACTGATTTTAAATCCTTGAAATATGAGGAATCTTTGGGAAACAATAAACAGATGGAAACGTATGCATTCTATATTTCTGTGTTAATTTTACTAGTCAATTATGCAGAGCTGTTTCCATCTTTCTTTTTAGACTAATCGATATGTGGTCGATCGCAGATAAATTGTCAATTTAGAATGAGCTGTAATATAATACAAAGTTAGATATACGATAAGGAACGCGGGGACTTGTTATTTATCTACAGTGTTTTTCAATCTGTCATTTGCAGTAGTCTATTTTATCTCACGACTTTTAATTTGTCTTGTTTTACTTGTTAGTAATTCTTTTTTATTGTTTATCCTAGCTAAAACAGAAAAACTTACTATTTATAAGCTTCTTTTATGTTTTTCAATGATGTGTGAGTTGTGTTATAAAATTCAACATTTTTTTAATGTTTATCCTAGCTCATATATAATATTCTTTTATGTTTTTTTTCAAGGATGATGAGTTGTGTTACAACATTTTTTTAAATCATTTTTGGTTAATTGAACTCATACATCAATGTCCAAATTTAGTTTATACAGGAAGAAAGAGAGAGAGAGAGATGAATCTCACTTGTGCATTTTAAGTATTCATTGGTATCTTAGTGATTTTTTTAATCAGATGGTATCTTAGTGATAATTACGCACTTAAACTATGATTATGCTATTCAAGGGTGACTAATATTGCTCACTGATATTAGGCGATCGATATCATGAACTCACTAGCTATAAACTATTGAAATGATTGCAACAATGAAATTTCATATTGTATGAAATGCGCAAATGGACTGCCGAATAGATCGAAACCCATAGTTTCCTCATTGCAAAATCATTGTTGCTTAATGTTCCATGTTGGTTTTGACTTTAAAGAAGGCGATTACTCGGAAGAGTACCTCTTTGAAAAATTAGAAAGCCGCTTTGAGAAATCATATGTAATAGAAAATTGCATGATTGTCAATATAACAAACATAAAGTATATATTATCATCGTGATCCTTCGCCTCCACCAAGTGGTGCCATCATTTGGTGAAAAGTTGTAGGGGTTACTCCTACCTAGTATCTTATGCATCCGTTGGAAATCAAATATGGCGTGGATTAATTATTTTTGGAGAATGAAGTGTGCATTGGATATTCAGTTAACAAAACCTTTATTCTACTACTGGATCGATTTTAGTGATGCAATCTATCTTTTCAGCTAGAGTGGCACAGTGCTATATAATTTTCTCAGATAAAATAATACGATGGGTCATGATCCAAAAAATTAATTAATTACTGGCCAAAACCGTCTTTAAGGTAACGACTACTTTAAGTTAATGTAATGATAGGAAGGGCAAGTGAAGAACACTTTAAAAGGATTTATTTGGTTTAAATATTTAGATGAGAGAGGATAAAAAAAAATCCATCCCTTCCAATATTAGAGGATTTAGAGATATTTGAAAGAAAAAAAAGAAGTAAATTATGTGTTGGATTAGACTTTAGAGTACGAGTACCTTATTCTAATATTTCTTTAATAATAGTTAAAATGTTAACATAAACATTGTGACTCTACTTTAATAATATAATATATATCAAATTAACAAATAATTATATTGATACAGAAAATTAACATATATTATTAATAAATGTTTTTCTTTGAAATGCCAATATTAATTATTATTGTCAGTGAGATGAATTTAAATCCAAAATCTTTCTCTTCAACTACCAAGTTAATCTTATTACTCTTATAATTAACAAATGTTAGTATAATACAAAATTTATTATCTTTCGTTAAACAAAAGTTATACAAATAGATTAAATATGATGTCAAATCTTTATTTGTTAATAATTAATGACATTTTATTTTTGCAATGAGGAGAAAGACATAATATATAAATTGTGCCGATTGAATTATCCTTAACTAATTAAGAAACACATCTAAACATATCTTATTATAAAAAAATAAAAATATGAGTGTGCGCAAATTATATACTAAGAAAATAAAAATAAAAAATATTCAATAAAAAGAAAACAACTTATTATAAAAAAAATACAAAAATATTTAATATTTTTAAATAATTAAAAACAATTGGTATATTAAATATTCTTGATCAGTATTTTCACGTATTTTCTATGTCCTTGGTTGATTTTGACCTGTGAACTAACCTACCCCGTTCTTTACCATTTGTCCTTTTCCAAATCCAATATATTTTTGTGAGTAGTGCTTCTTCCTCTTTGGATTCCCAAAGATACTAATTATCAGTGATCAAGTGGATAGCCCAATTTGGTAAAATGAGGTGGAGATGCATCCATGCCGTATCGGAATTGGATAGTTTAATAATATTCTTAACACAAGCTGCATATATGCATGCACATGGATTAGTATC
The DNA here is from genome assembly GCA_007407185.1 of Glycine tomentella. NCBI lineage: Eukaryota > Viridiplantae > Streptophyta > Magnoliopsida > Fabales > Fabaceae > Glycine > Glycine tomentella. The sequence continues at coordinate 570,367 of PYAF01003707.1, forward strand.
GTACTTTCACTAAAATTATATTCTATATCTATTGTATTCGATCGGAAAGATGAATGTAAAAAGTGTTCTTTGTACTTCAAGAAATCATGAACTAAATTTTGATTAAACACCTCGTTACTGGATGCAACTCATTCTAGTGGCGCACCTTAACCTAAGTCAGTGGAACTAATTAATGGTTATAAAACTAATACCTATAATTAATTAGCCGATCAATTAACGAAGCTTCATTTTTTAAAATCGATCTAACAAGATATAGACCGTTTACATTAAAAATACATAAGTATCGTGCATGTTTAGTACACATGAAAAGGTATGATAGAAAGTATACGTATTCTGTGTGGGGCAAAAATACTTTTGCTAATTTATATATATATATATATATATAGTAACTAAATACACCATTTAAAGAATATTAACTAATATTTTGACCATGATTTGAGAGAAATTATAATATTTTAGGTCGACAATCAATTTTCTGTTAAAATTATGATAATTATCAATATTTTTAGAGTGTGCTATTAATTTATTATTTAAATCATAAAATCGTTTTAATTAAAAATAATATTTATTAGTTTGAAAGAACTTGAAATGTATTTTGTAAAATTCTCTAAAATAATTAAGCCTCGTAACAATATTCAAGAAGATTCCTTTCTATGATAATGCCAAATAAGTCTCAGTTTTAGATGACCACATATATGGATGTATCGTCTGTCACATAAATTGAAATTAGCTTAAAGAAACCTTCAACTTGCCTTCAACTCAAATTGTATTATTAATTCATTATCTGGACTGAAATTCTTAACAGCTTAATTGGCCTAGCTATAATAAAGATATTAAAATCACTAACTAGGTAACTTGATGAACATAATTATCCAAAATTTCTGTTTTGATATGCAAACTTAATGATATATTACCCTATTGATCAATAGGAATGTCCTCATCAATCATCACTTTTTTTTTATCGGGTGATTCTAAAGAGACTTGCCTGATATTTTTAAAGAGGCTTATTATTAGTTTATTGTTATGTTTTCTTAATCATATTTTTGCTTTTTTTTTTTCTATCTTCCTTCATTTTTATTGTTCAGGAAAATGTTTTCTCGTAATCAAGGTGACCTAATCTAAAACATTTGAATGAACTTAACTTGTCGTCTGAGGTTAAGGAGAGGACCTTTTATCCTTGCTTGGAGTATGTATATATCTCTCTTTGATATTCATGGGTCGAGATGTTATGACATATCAAAATGTTCTACCATATCCCTTGATTCTTGGGATCTAATTATGTCCATGTCAGTTTTATGATGCGTTTAAATATCTAAAAATGATTAGGTTGAACTTAAATTTGATAAGACTACACTGAATCAGGACCCAAGCCAGAGGGATTGAACTAAAAGGATCATATAACGATCCAACCTAGAAGGTACATAGTTCGCAAGCCTCAAGCACAATGTGCATAGAAGCTGAGGTATGAGGATCAAATAAGGATCCGATTTTAGAGGGTACACAACCTTTGAGTCTTGATCACGATAGTACGTAGAGGTTAAACTATATTTATCATGTATTATTTACCATATCTAACACTTTTTTTATTTTCTATTTTTTTTCATCTCTTTCTTCTTTCTATGCATAGAGAGATGTACTTTTTTTTGTGGGCATAAACAAATAGAATTTGAAAAAAAAAGAGGTATTCTTCATTTGACAGTTTCCTTATAAATATAGTGTAATTGAGTCGAACTAGGGTTAAGTATATGTAAAATTTATCTATGATGAATAAAATAATTACTTACATGATAGGTAAAAATATGGTTAATTACCCACCACACATTAATTAGTACGCATATATAATTATAATAATAAATATATATGTGGAGTTTATAGAAACCTAATAGACATTAATCCTTATTATTTTCTGCCACACTTCAACTCGAATTCTCTCATGATACGTGAGTGCTGAATTGTAATTAAACTAATACACAATAAGCTTCACATTCTACATATCTCTTGCAAATCTAATTAGTAAACCATTACAAGGACTCAGAAGTTAATAAATTGCATCACAGTAACATGAAAACGATAATCATAAGTACTCTTCTATCTTGCAAAGAAGTTAATTAGTCCACTCTACTATCAAATGTTTGAATAAAGAGGCCACCCCACAAAATGGTTTGATGTTTTGACTTTGAACAGTTTAACCTTGAATTTATTGACTAGAAACGTTAAAATGTGTGTCGTAATGTATGAGTTGGGGTAAAAAAAAATTAATCCAACTTAATATAATTCTATCGAATTTCAACTATAAGTTAACTTAGGTTATATATTATAATTATTATTAATTAATTAATTAAATTATTTAAAATAATATTTTATAATCTAAATTAAAAAAAAAATTATACTATTAATGTTTCAGTTTAAATAGTCTTCAATATAACACCAAATTAATTAGGCCAAAAAAACCTACATAGACTATATATATATATATATACCTCGCTGCCGTTTACTACCTGAATTCAACTCATACCACCCGGCCCTAGTAGCTTACCACAAATATGGTTTCTATAGATTTAGCTGGAAAGTCAGAAATTTTCTGATCACGTTCACTTCACGTTATTTAAATAACAATGTGAATTTGATGCACGTTTAGCAACTTCCTTCGAAAGAAATTTTAGTTGACCGACACAACTTTCAAAGTCCTCCTTTCTTATGATATATATTTTTTCTCAAGTCATACATAGACCTACCTATGGAGAGAAATTCCTAACGGTCTTGTTTTGCACATTAATTCAATATTCCTGGGTTGAACAAGAATAAATTAATATATACACGGATCTAATTAAAAAAATACAAGTAATCAATTACATGTATATATATATATATATATGTAAGTTACATCTACCAAAAAAATACTGTTCGTTAGTAAATATTTATGTAAAATTTAAACCATAGAATGTGGTATATATATATATATATATATATATATATATATATATATATATATATATATATATGCAGTTCCCTTAATCACTCTGGTATATTATATTATATCCACTCTTTAAAATAATTTGCAGGGTAGCTGTATCCTTTATAGTCCCAGAGGACATAAATGCTCAAAATAAGATAAGGTATCCCTATCTTTATGATTCTTTAAAAAAAAAAGGAAAATGTTTATAAAAATATCAAACAATAAACTATATCTATCCAATCAACTTCCGTGGGTGTGACTCCATTGTCATTAACCCCACACCTTACTCTCCATCATCATATATACCATCAAACCAATCCATTTTTTCTGCTCTCTCTCTCCCACACACACTCTCTGACTTCTCACATATACACATACATATCACAGTTAATTTGGTTTTGATTTGAGGGGGGTGGGGTGAGAAAATAATCTTTGTTGAAGTGAGAATAGTTAATAATGGGGAGGAAGTGCTCACATTGTGGAACCATAGGCCATAATTCAAGGACTTGCACATCTTTGAGAGGCACTTCTTTGAGTTCTTTCGTTGGACTTCGCCTCTTCGGCGTGCAATTAGACACTACTTGTGTTACCATCAAGAAAAGCTTTAGCATGGACTCCTTACCCTCATCATCATCTTCCTCATTCTCTTCATCAAGAATAACCATTGATGAAAATTCTGACCGAACCTCTTATGGGTATCTCTCAGATGGTCTCTTAGCTCGAGCCCAAGAGAGAAAGAAAGGTATCTCCACACTTTTTCTTCAGGAAGATAATAGTAGTTATTACGTTTCTTTGTTGTTTCAATCTATCCCAATATATGTCTGTACAAAATAAGCAATCCCTCCCCCCCTCTCCCCCCAATTATTTTTAGATATTATGTGAATTTGTTGATATATACGGTTTGAAATTATTAAAGAAATTATATATGCACTAGCTAGTGTCTTTTATCCTGACTTTTTGGAAAATCTTTGATTATTATTGTTGAAGTACTTTTCCTTCATTCCTATCTCGTATATACCATTTCATTATATATATCTAATCTAACATTGTTGTTATATATACATTTTTTTAATGGAAACTTAATTATCAGGAGTGCCATGGACAGAAGAGGAACACAGAATATTCCTTGTTGGACTTGAGAAGCTGGGAAAGGGTGACTGGAGGGGAATCTCTAGAAACTTTGTGACTACAAGAACCCCAACACAAGTGGCAAGCCATGCTCAAAAGTACTTTCTTCGCTTGGCAACTATGGATAAGAAGAAGCGACGTTCAAGTCTCTTTGACTTGGTATGCATAACAAATTAATTCATATATGATGTTTTATTAGCTACCTGATTTCACACTGAATGATATATGTTTTTTCTCTTTACACTGAAAAGTAATTTACTTTTTCTTTTTTTCCTTTTCCTTTGTCGTTGAATTATTGTGGCAGGTCAGTAGCAATAAAGCAGGTTCTAATTCAGTTTCGGCTCATCAAAATGATGAGTCTAAAAGTGAAGTTAAGAATAATAATGATGCCACTTTGTCGTTGCTAGGACGTATAACCTACTTTCAACATGAAACCAAATCATCAGATTATAAGCAAGAAGCATTTGATAATTGCTCTTATCATCAAAGTCAACCAAGTGAAGAACATCAAGCTGCAGTTCTTAATCTGGATCTCACTCTCGCAGCCCCCAAGGCAAAAACCCTGCAGGAACAAAACAAACCATCCCCTTCTGCTCCATTTCTGCTTGGGCCTATTATCAGCGTCACTTAAACTGCCATGTGTTATATATATTAATTGTCTTAGGAATACACCCTTTAATTTATCTGTTGTCAAGTGTCAACTCGTGTAGAAGATCTTATGGTCAAAGAAAACCCATTGTTCTTTGCAGTAATAGTCGTGAGCAATCGTTATTAGTTCCTAATGATCTATGGAATAATCAGATCCCTTCAAGATATATAATACACCATCATATATATAAAGCAGTTGACTAATATTATACAACATATTTATATGCAAATCTCTGTGGGATCCAAATTCCAGCTAGCTAGTGTGTTCACTGGGTTAGGTTACGTAAATGAGATAATTCACATCAAATGAATTGAATGAATTTGATTAAATATTGTGTTTTTAGACTTCAATAATTAAGATTTTCTTTTCTGCCTGTTTCTATAATTAAATTTAGCACCTTCACTTAGTGCCTAAACCATTACCAAGAGTATCTTTAGATATGTTGGTTAATTAGCCTTGTCATCATATTTTGAGCAAAGAACTCAATGAAAGATAAGGTATAATTAACCATAGAAAAAGCCAATAATGTTGATGAAATGTAATATCAAACATTTCGATACAATTTTTTATAAGGAAAAACTTTATTAAATAAACAAAGTGGAAGGAATACTCTAATTCATTTACATAAGTCTCATATAACTAAATTAGAAATTAAAGATAGATAAATACAAGATAAAAGATCAAACACTAATAAGAAAAAGAACATTAGTTGAACATTATCCCTCTTAACCTTGAACCATGCATGTTCACGATCTGAGATTTAATTTATCAGTTCAAAACACCTATATATGAAACCAAAAGGGGCACCCCGCACATTATCTAAATAGACCAAACCAAAGCACGAGATGGCGAATAGGGCACAACTTTTTCCTTCTGAATAGAGAACTAAAATTAGTAAAATGAGCAAAATATCATTAGGCAAAACCTCTGAAAAGCCAAGCAAAGAAAAATTAAATTGCATTCTAAATTCGTTTTGTAACTGGTTAAGATAGAAAAGGTCATTAAAGTTTACCTGAAAAAAAAAAAAAAAACACACAACACATGAGGTTTTTTTACCCTTAGATAAAACTCCTCTTTTTACTCGGATTAATCAATACAAATTGGCATCCTATCTACAATCAATATTTTAATATAAAATTAAAGAATTGCAATCATTATTTATTAATTTATTATATTATTATTTAATAAGTATTAACCATTTATCAATTTTGTTTATCTCATTAAATAATTGTACAGTGCATACGAATTATGTATATAATAAAGGTTTTGATAAGGCTGTCATAAGAAAATAGGTGTTTGGATATGAGGCGAATTTTGTTTCTGGAAGAAGATTTTGCAGATTCATTACTACTGGTGTCTTAAAGCTGGCGTGTGGCTTTAGTTCAGATATTATTCTGCCTGTGTTAGTCATTTCAAAAAGCACTTTTCCTTTGTTTTGTCTCACAAGAGGATTCCCACCAACCCCCCCCCCCCCCCCCCCCCCCCCCCCCCCCCCCCCCCCCCCCCCCCCCGGGTCCCCCTCGTCCCCCTCCCATAGGAAAGGGGAACCTGCATAGCACTGCAAGTTGAACTTGAACACTAGGTTCTAGATCACTAGTAGTTTTCTTAATTTAGCATGTGGAGTTGATTTGAGTGTTTAACAATAGATCGAACCATATATTAATTTCTTCAATAATGTTTAATTTGGATGTCTTTCGTGAGTGTGGTGCTGTTTTTCTTTCGGTGGCTCCCAAGCAGCACAGGGGAAGAAGTGAGTTTTTAGACAATCACATCAATCAAGGTTTTAAAAAATGTTTTGCCATCAATTTTGGCAGCAACATCAGAAATTTTAGAATCTCCATGATTATATGATTGCAGCCGGATTTGTTGGTAATTTTTCACAATATTAAAGATCGCGCTAGCTACCATCACAATTTAAAACTTTTCCATTCCAATACTCTTGTTTTAAGTAACACGGTATAGGAAAGAACAAGTTATGAACATGTACATTTTATTTGTAAGATGAGTTAATGATTTTCTTAGTAATACCTTATCAGTACTCTTTATTTTTCTCTCTTTCTTTCTATTAAATCATTATTTATCATATATATTTTATCGCTTTAACTGGGTGTCAAATAGAAAAAGTACATTAAATGTCCAAAAATCAATTTTGTTATAAGATTGAAGTGAAAGTGGATAACAAGCATGGTAAGTGTAGCTCAACTGCTTGGTACATCTAAACTTCCTCCTGTGAATTAGTGCAGCTTTGAGTACATGAGGTGCGTGCTTCCGGGTTAGGTTGGTTAGACCCGGGTATTTTGGGCTTAACCATGATTCAGTCCAAAACAATGGGATTTTTCTCTAAAAAGTGGATGCTGATCAATAGATTTTTATTTTATTTTATTTTATTTTATTTGAGGGATTTTAAGACTAAAACTAGACTGGAGAGCTATATAATAAATAATATAAGATTATAAGTTTGGAATTTTGAATACGTACTTAGCCACAAACTTTGGTGAAGCATTTTCGGATATGTTGTTTTCTTGCTGCAACGTACATTACAGTCATTATGATTTCTGAGTATAATAAGTTACAACTTTAATTTTTTTTGTAATGTAATGAACAAATCAGCTGTTTGGAAGTGACCAGAAGCGCGATCCCTCTCATGCACATTTAATTTATCTATGCCCCAATATATCTGCATTGGCACTATATACCATATGCCTCCTCTCACAGCACAATTCACATGCCCCCCCACCACATAGTGAACACGGACATTTTTGTCGTCATCGTAGAATCGCGGGCCCAGAAATAAAGTAAAATAAATGAATAAAACATAGTATGAAATTCCTAAATAAGCCAAATTTTGAATCTGCTTTTATTTGGAAGAAATTATTACCTTGGCTGGATTACCAGTTTGACAAATTTCTTAACTCTATTAATTATATGCATGTTTACACATTAATAAATTTGTAAAGAACCTTGATATTCAACAAGTCCAAAAGGAGTTATACCAGCTTGTTCAAGGTTTATATTCCTATAGCTACGTGTGAGCTTAGTTGGTTGGATTTGATAATGCTCTTATTATAGCATATATAAGTGATCATTTGATTAAATTTCACTTGGCAGGGAGAAACACAATTAAAGCTACGGGTTCATTAAACAAAAAATCGAAAGATTCATCCTAACTAATTAATAAGATATATATTAGCATTTCTTGTAAGGTAAAATTGTAAAGGCATGGATGGCCTTAAGTCAAATTATTTTTACTGTCTCTTAATTTCTCTACGCCTTCTAAGTTCTAAGTTAATAATATGGTAGCTGTTCCATAATGTTAGTAATAATGCTTTTCCTAGAAATTGTTTTATTGACTTGACAGAACTCGCGTATCTTATATACGACATGATTGTCATTAGTTTTTCTAGCTAACAAACAATCGGCTGACTTTTCATTTTGATATTTTCAACCAGATTTGTTTTTCTTGATTTTATACTTTTGATTGGAAAGTGCAAACAACTTGGTAAAAAATTTAAAATAAGTTAGCAATCCGAATTTTTTAATATTTAAGCATATCGATCGTTTCTACTTCAATCGCACGGCAGGCATGACTAGATGCTGGACTGTTACTTTCATTTATTTTTTTCATTAACTAATTAAACTAATAGTACTATAGTATAGTACTATATGAAAGTATAAAGTATTAAGTCTTCATGATAGAATGTTAATTTATATTTGTGTGACTAGAAACTGAAGCACATATCCTGCCGCCACATTTTGATTATTCATATGAGGATAAGGATATGAGGGAAATAAAGCTCGTCCACAAGATTCTGTAGATAATATATGCCAATCTAACCCTTCTAGGACTTTCTCTGTCCGGAAAGTTCCTATCACTTTGTGTTAATTTTGTTCAGATCCATTCAAGAGTTGTTGAGAGAAAGAATTTCTTGGATGCGAACATGTTTCTCAATATGGGTGTGTACTTTTTCTTTGAATTTCCCAGATTGATTCATTAGCTTAGACTTCGAAAGTAATACTACTCAAGAATATTTACGAGAATCCGACCGAAGTTTCGGCATATATATAATAGTAATTTACATTTATATGCAACAAGGTACAAATTAATATAATAATGCCTTCAGTCTACCAAATCCAATTTCCGAAGAACGAAGAAAATCCTTGATTATATTCATACTAGAGCTTGAAATTGATGGAGATATTTCTATTAATCTGTGTGCACTATAATTATAAACTTATTTGTAAATTATATAATATTAATTTGACAGATGAAATATTTAAGTGACATAAAAAATTAACAAAATTAATTGACTTAGAATACGTACAATTTATATACAGGATTTTCTTTATTGATAAATAACGTCAATCTCACTAACAAAAAGTTTGAAAAGCTCCTATTTTGTTTGACAGCAGTTATGGATTATCAATACATTCGTCTATTTTTATTTCTTTGATTGAAAAATAAAATATTAATAATTGTTCCAGCTTAAATAAGAACATTATATTTTTTCCAGTTGTTTATTTTTTTAATGGAATAACATTTTTTAATTTTAAAAAAATGTAAGAGACATGTAATAATTTTATTATTAAAGTTAAGTGAGGGAAGCATCATGTTGAGTGTCGTAATTCGGTGAAGTTTGTATGGTTAAAAACGCGCTAGCTAAGCTAGCTTTTGAATCTTGACTTGAATTCTTGGTCTGTGCCTTTAAGTCAGCGGGTTAAGCTGTCGCAGTTTTAACTTTTGTAAGTTCTCAGTTCTTTCCTTGTTGGACCGTTAAACCTGCTCATTTCTTCCAGGAAAATGATCAATGTTTTAGGGTTTATGTATGTGGAAAGAAAAAGAGATACAAACAAAAAAGAAAAGGAAAGCAAATTTTTTTATAGACGTGATGTGACGAAAAAGGAAAAAAATAGTGAAAAATTAAGAAGAAAAATGGAATAGAAAAGAGATGAAATAAAAACTAGTTCTATGTTTATAATAATTTCTCTTCTTCTATTTTTTGATAAAATGTTTTTTTGTATAAGTGTTATATTTTATAATTTTTACTGAATTAATTAATTTTTATGTTATTTTTTAATGTATCCTTTCAAACTTTTTTATTAAATCAAAACTGTACTTTCTTCTTTAACCAATGTTGGTGATACTTTTTCAATTTATAATATACACAATGAAATATTTATAAATTGCAATTAACATAATTTTCTCTAATGTAAATCAATTTTAAAATTTTAAATAAATTATTCATAATATTTTAAATACACATTACCTGTAAAATATAATAGTGTGATAAAGCATAAATTATTTTAAATTGCATGGAAATTTTTTATTTTATTTACTTAATAAGAATATGTGATTTGATAGTAAAATGTTTACATTTAAATCTTATGAATATACTAAGACTTGTATATATGAACATATTTATTGTTGTGAAAGATGAGACATTATTTTTAATCACGCAACTATACATAAATGGTTAGAACTATTTTAC
>PYAF01003707.1:580685-601971 GCA_007407185.1 Glycine tomentella
TTTATTTCTTGAAAAAATAAGCATACATATTTTAATAAAATAAATAAATTTTTATTTTCTTAATGTGTTTGTCTAGACCATTTCCACTTTAAAAAAAATTGTTTTTTGCTTATTTTATGAAACAAATCTTATCTACTTATTAAAAATATTTTTTTTAAAAAACACTTATTTTAAAATTACTTTTCAAGTTTAAACAAACCAATACTTAGTTCCTTAAATAATGGATCTCAATATCTTACCAAACTAATAACTGATTTCTAGTTAAAGATATCCTAACTTTACAAGTACCAGGAATAAGAACCTCTCACCATTTACTTGATAAAAAACACTAGCTATATATAAACCAGCTATGATGGATGAACATACATGTGTAACAATGTAAGTATAAGCATAGTGTTACGATATAACTAATTACATCTATGTTTAATTCTATATTTTATCATTCAATTATTATTATTTTATAAATTTTAGCATTCAAGTTTTTTAACAAATATTATCATTAGAATTTTCATTTTTTCTTATTTTACCATCTAAGCTTATTATTTGCGAACATTACCAACCAAATTTTCAATTTTGTAAATTTTACTATCAAATTAGTAACAAAATAATATAATTTAAAAAATGCAACTTTTTGAGTGACATGTAAAATTTAAATAATAAAATTTATAAAATAATAAAAGTTTCATGATAAAATATACAATTAAACCTTCCATCAATTTCTTAGAAACTTGAGTCATATAGTTGTCATGGATGACATTCAGAGTCGTATAACTAATATTACTAATATAAGAAATTAAGAAAATAAACTTTATATATGTAATAATAATGATAGTTTAAATTAATTAACCTAGTAAGCACAAGTGAAAGGATCGAAGGCAAACTGATTGGCGCCATCTCGGGCATAAAAAAATATGGGTAAAGGCATATTATACAAGGACCACCATTTTTCTTGGGGGGAAATAAATGCTGTCATGTTCTCCACGGACGCATACCTGGTTCCTCCTTCTGTCAATGTCATTTTGAATATGGTAGTATTTAACACATTACTCATATCTCCTTCACTGTCCTAGCGCATACAATACAAACACACCAAGAAGTTGATACCATGAGCCCACGCCGGTTTCAAAATTACTTCACCTATCGCTATCCATCAGAAAACATCACCTACGCGTTAAAAAGTAAAGCATTGGGTTAACTTCAGCTGTTAATAACATTGGATTTTTATAATAAAAAAGAAAAAAATAGTTCAAAAAATATATTTCAATTTATTATGTAAAATTTGATGATCGTACGTGAATTGTGTGTTTCTTTTTGAAATATGATCGAAGATAGTATTAAACGAGAAGCGCAATGTATGGATTTGGTTTAGGGAGTGGCATCTACCCAAAGCACGTATATATAATATGGGCCAATGGGAGGCATCCACGTACGACAACGACGGTTTCTGACCAGCAATGTCCTCCTGGTTCCTGCCTTCAGTATTCACTATTCAGAAATAAATTAAGGGGACCACTCAAGTGGGGATATTGAGGTACGTACGATTCCCTTTTGGTTGATGTTGAATTCTGAATCAACAATGAACAAACATGCAACCTGCTGAACAGCGATTGCATTTGGAAGAGACCAACGTCACCGGGCTCGCCACCATTCATTCTTATATGTACTACTGATATGACAGCTTATTTTTATGCTCTATATATCTAAACAGGGGATTTAAGATGCCAAAAACATCAAACCAAACCCTTTCCAGTTATGTTAAACTTCCTGCAATGCGTTTTGTCATGTCCGTAAAATTTGAATGCTGTTTATCAACACGTTCACGGGAGATAAATGTTTATCTATCTAATGTCTATCTATTACAGGCTAAAATTAAAGGAGAGCAGACAGACAACTGAGAGATCTAGTCCTACATACACCACACATGCAAATGTAGTATTATTTTTACCTGTATGCATTATCTAAATCATATTAAAAATAAGAGCCTACCAAAAAGAATAATATCAAAAATAAGAAAAAAATAGTTTATATATTACAGGTGCAAAAAAAAAATACTGTTATTGAATCATAAATTATCACGTATGAAAATTTTATTAAATTTTATAATAACTACCTGTTACACTTATAATCAATGTTTCTAATTGATTGATAATGTAGAGTTTTTTATACTGCTATAAAAAGTAAATTAAAAAATAGATAAATAATTTTTAATTTAAAGAATCGACAATATGCTCCTTTGACCCAGGTTAACATTTTTCAAACTACAAGATCATAGAAATCCCTTCCAAACAATCAAGTAACAGAGACGTGAATAATTTTTTAAACAAAAAAAAAATGTTAACATAATAAGCTTTAGTCTATATACCCAAATACTAATGCCATTAAAAATCAAGTGTGAACAGTAAGTCTACTTCAATACAATAATATTTTTACACTCCTAATTTTTTATACCATACCTACATCGCCTCTTTCGTGATAAAAATTGGTACCCTAGCTAGAAATTTAGGATGTTGGACTCGAACATTATTCCAACAAACTTCAAACAGATTGCCGGTTACTCTCAATAACCGATGAAGTTTGCTGCACAAAAATACAACGTATTTAACAATCAATTAGAAGAATTGAACGGCAAAATTTACCTTCCGCTACATATATATTTTTTAAAAAAATTACCTTCCGCTTTCACTAATCATTCAAAAGGTTATGAACATGATACATTTGACTTTGATGACTGCCTTAACGTCTACACTTGTACAAGGAGAACTTGCACATTCAAAACTTTAACCAACCCAAAAATATTGGATAAAATAAAAGGGGAAACATTCAAGAGGATTGCTTCTAAAATGAATTACACTACCAACTGCAACTACACATTCCTTTATACACAAAACTAGGCCATTCAAGATAACATGGCCCAGGTTACTAGGTTAGTGGATGGATCCGGTTTAAACTCCTGGTCACCCCCTTGGCCTGCGTTTGCTATTTGCATTTACTATTCCAGTGCGTGTCCCGGAAGCAGACAGTATACAAAGTATTTTGCAATGAAAAATATTTTCATTTAGTAACCTTATTTGCACTCTTTAACACCTGCCCTGCTTAGTACGAGAAGCTGTCAAGTAAAGCTGCAAATTTCATTTCTGCTTTCATAATATATTTTAATATCATGAATCATGAGAGCCTTGAACCATTAAAGGAATACGCTTAGCACTGTCCGCTCGAAAGCTGTCCCCTTTAAATGCAATCTGAGAGTAAAAACATATTCAAGATCCTCAAGAAATTGAAACAACAAAAACCTATAAATTTTTCTTTTAACCATTTCAGTTCCTAAAGCTGTAAGTTACCTCTGCCGCACTATCAGGAGGGAACCACCGCAACAATACACCAAGATGCACAACAGCAGGAATTAGCTTGAAGAGCAAAGGTGTAGTCACCTGCACTATTTCTGTTTGTGTAAGCTTCAAAATCTCTACAAATAGTTGAGCACTTAATACTCAACACATCAACATTACCGATGAAACTGGCTATAACATTCAAAACTCTGCACAATGATTTTGCATAGGAAGGCCCAATGTTTTACTTGTGATAGCCTGCTTAAACTTCACTCAGATTTACCAGTGATATGATACCCTGCTTGTACATGTGTATGCAAACAGGACAAATAAAGATGATCAACCACACCAGATTGCTTAAAAGACTAGTATTTCAACATTGTGGTGTGATTGATTACTACCTCCGTTCCACTTCATATGACGTCTAAGATTTTGGCAAGCTATTAAGAAATGCAATTAATATTTTGAATTTCATAAAATATATTATGTAACTTTCTAATGTACTCTTTATGTCTCTAATTAACTAGATTTTTTTTCTCATTTAATACTCAGTAACAACAACTCCTGCTAAGGGGTATTCCATGGAAAAAATATTTAATGTTTCATTGGTTTTGTAAAACAACAACTAATTTGGAACATTTTTATTTGCTGAAACCTCACATAAAGTAGAATGGAAGGAGTAGTTACAACATATAATTATTAAGGTATTCTATAAAACAGTGCATGCATACCAGACTAAGAGCTGTTGTTCCAAGGAGCAATAAATACAACTTTCCCTGCATTAAGAATCAGACATTCAGTTTATGTATTTAATAGTAGCTGCAGAAACAATGCAATTAAATTCACATTAAAAATGATAATAAGCACTGCCAGAAAACTGCATATTTTTTTTTAATAAAATATATATCCATATTTGGAGGGCGAGCCCTAACACAGCAGTAAAGTTGTGTCTTAGTGACTTCTTAGTCATGGGTTCGAATCCAGAAACAGTCTTTTTGCATATGCAAGGGTAAGACTGCGTACAATATCTCTGCCCCTTTCTTTCGCATAACAAGGAGTTTCTGGACAATGGGGTACATAGTTTTTATATATCCATATTTGCGTTAAAATGTTTGTCTCAAAATGAAGCACATACCTTAACTAAATGAAGATTTGAAGCGCGACTGAGAAGAACAAAGGCAAATTCCCCAATTTGTGCCAGGGACATCCCAACCTACGCATGTGGAATAACCTAAGGCTCCTCTGTCAATGAAATGTATGATGTAATCAACAAGCAGATGTAATTGTATTAACTGTTGTCAAATCTTACAAGTAGTGAAGTCTTGTTATTGTATCCAAACCCCTTGACAACAGATGCAGCTACAATTGTTTTTATAATGATCACCAATATAACAGCTGCCAGTAAAATGTCAACATGACTCCAAAGGAAATGGACATGTATAAGCATCCCAATGCTGGCCAAGAACAGAGCAGCAAAAAAGTTGCGAATTGGCTCGACCTATAAATATTAACATTGAGTAAGCTCAAATAACTATAGCAAAACATAAATCATCTCAAAACTTGTGTGCATGTGCTTCAACAAGATTCCTTGAAATTCATTTGGGTGGACCACCCCCACTTTACAGGCATCCATGATGAAAATACAAAGCGGTATGAAACAGAATACTCAAACATCCTACTCCACTAAAACATGCTTAACAAAACAAAGAACAATTGAATACCCACAAATATATTAAAAAAAAAAAAAAAAAAAAAAAAAAAAAAAAAAAAAAAAAAAAAAAAAAAAAAAAAAAAAAAAAAAAAAAAAAACCATGATAAATAACAAGCAAAAGGTACTCCTCAAAGTGTTGGGTTGGAGACTTAATACAAACTAGTACCATTGGAAAACTTTTAAAAACTCCCAAAAAACATTGTATAGTAAAAATAGCAACTACAAAGAACATAGATTCTAGGATAATGTCTTACTTGTTCAAGTGTATGTTGACCAAGATCTGTTGTTGATATCATCACTCCCGCAGCAAAGGAACCTAGTTCAAGGCTTAAACCCAGCTTATCGCTACACTGAAATGAAACAACAAATTATTAAAACATTTTGTTGAAGGAACACAAGTTGTTTGGACTTTATAAATGTATGTATAAATAAGTGTCAGGCATGCATGCATTTAAGCAAAATAAATGTATGTATAAATAAGTTTCAGGCATGCATGCATTTAAGCAATCCCTCAGATTTAGAGAAATAAAGTTCGGTGCATATTACAAATCAAGAGAAAACAACCACAGACTTGTCCAAGATTAAGGCTACAAATCAAGAGACAACCACGGACTGGTCCAAGATTAAGGCTATTATACAGTGTAGATAATAAAACAGACTTGATAGAAGACATGGTTTGCCAAGTAATGAAGATTAAGACTTGATAGAGGACACACCCAAGCAACAAGCAGGCAGAATGCCACTGATGCCAATTGATAAAGTTCATTGGTCTGCACCAAAATTAAAAAAATCAGTTAAAAACTAATGGATAAACAAACATTTAACAACAGAGCACAAGGTCTATCTTCACCTGAGAGGATAAGCTGATCATAAGTTTCAGGAGCCATGGCACACAAGTATGAGATAATATTGTCAAAATGGCCAAAAATGCAATTAAGGTCACCAACCTGAAACAACAGAATTAGTAAATCTGAAAGAATAAACGACTGAAAAAAGCATACAACCAAGTAGGATGAAGAAATTCAACTAGGAAGTGGAGTATATATGCTGTTATTTTAATTTAGATTTTCTGGGATAGAATACGATTTTTTTTGTGACATTCATCTCTGGTCCTCATCTCATGGTCTCTTCAAGGAAGTATTCCATGTTCCATCCCAAGAATGCAAAAGGAACAAAGAGCTTAATTCTATTCACAAGTTTGTTTATTTTTCTTTCTATTTTGTTGTTGTGCCTTAGCAGAGGACGAATTTGTGTACTCTTTTATATATACACCTTAATAATAATCTTTTTTATAATATAAGTTATAAACGTTTTATAATTTTTTATAGAAGACGTTTATAATATCATAATAGTGATATTAAAATAAGAAAAGACCAGGGAAATCCATGCACTACAATGTTTCTTTTGATAAAATCTACAAGTGTAGTAGAACTTAATGTTTACATATCATGCTCGTTAATGGCTAAAAGGGGTCAAGCACACCAAAATTTCTCATTTCACTTGCATCTTCATCTTAAAATCTCATAACAAGCAAACAATCAAAAGTATGAGCAGATATCTTTTGTTAATCCACAAAACATATGTTGAAATGGACACAATGGAAAGACAAAACAAGAATACTATCTAGCTGCACTGGAAAACCTTGGGGTTGAATATCATATGTCATAGATCTTCATAAACTAGGGAGAGATAGCATAAATGAGGGACAATCCATCCTACGATTAACTTACGACTTAGTCATGGATACTACTCCCTGAAGAACACCTAATGTTCCACCCAAAACAGGAATGAGTGCAAAGAGCAATCCAACTGCACAATCCTGAAAAGAACCAAAAATTTCAAACATTTCATTAAAAGACAAATGTAAGGGAAAAAAATTAACAAGGAATATCAGTGTCATTGATAACATTAGTCTCTAGTCTTTTTGCACAAGTGGCAGCAGTAATGTTTCAGTCATACATGTGCATTCATTAATACAAAAATAATAGTACATACCTGCAGTATCAGGGTTCCAATTATAACCTGACCATGAAGGGCATTGACACTATTCCTTTCCATTAAGAATTTCAAGACCTATAGATCAAAGAAGAATGAAAACAAA
This sequence comes from Glycine tomentella, assembly GCA_007407185.1. Taxonomy (NCBI): domain Eukaryota; kingdom Viridiplantae; phylum Streptophyta; class Magnoliopsida; order Fabales; family Fabaceae; genus Glycine; species Glycine tomentella. Next base: position 587,824 of record PYAF01003707.1, read on the forward strand.
TTTAAAATAACATAACAGTAATGAAGAAATAAAATATTCAAAGATAATGCTTTGTCTAGGTGTGACAGCAAAGAAGAATGATAACATTTAGAAAAGAAGTGATGATAGAAAGAGCTTAGTACTTTAGATTTTGCATCTACAAGAAAACTTCACTCAACTTCTAGTGCATTGCACAAGAATATCTCCTCAATCAATCACTAATTAGAACTGTATCCTTCCTAACATTCTAGCCATAATCTTTGTTTCTTTTTTCTGATGAAATAAATCTTACTAGAGGATTGCAATATTCACATCAGCAATTTAATTAACTCTTAGCTGAAACACTGTGATGGCTGTACAGAATATAGAAATTTGAATCACCAAATCTAATACAAGTGCAAACAGGCAATGATTGCAATAGTATATTGCAATTATTAAAGTGCAAGCATAGGTTACTTAAAATACTATAAGCCTGCAGATAAACATTAAGCAACATAACAAGTTCATTGTCCAACAAAGTTGTAGGCATGTAGCCATACTTGAGATGTACATATAGAAAAAGGATAACAGAAAACATCTAACAGTGTGATTGGGAAATTACCACAGCTGTTGAAGACATGGATAGAAATGCACCAACAAATATTCCTTCAGATGATTTACCACCACATAACTGCAGGTAAGATTTAGGTTCATTTATCAGAAATTCACTGACACCAAAGTGGAAAACTTTTCTAATAAAATAGAGTACAAGACAACATCAATTGTTTCACTCAATAGAATGCCTCTAAATCAAACCATGTTCCAAGCAAACTATTTTAACAGTGTGTTATGGCCCTGTATCAAAAAAAAAAAAATTGATAACAGGGTCAACTGACCCATAATACATTAGACAAATACAAGTCACTGATATACCAAAGATCTAAACCTGTGTTGTGTGTGGGTTGTTGGGGGGGGGGGGGGAGAGGTGAGCAAAATTTTAATGTATAATTGAAAAAATGATCCATGTTAATATCAAAGTCTTGGAATGATATCAATTTGATCTGTAAATAAAAAAGCTTAAACACAATTATCAGGGAAATGGACAAAGTTGTTGACAAATAACTCTAAATTGAAACAGTAAGATTACTGTATCAAACTAGGAAATTTTTAAGTTCCTTCCCATCAATTTTTTTTATCTAGTTTCATCTCATATAGATAAAAATATTATGCCAAAATACTCTTTTTCTCGTCACTTCTCACAATATTCCCTCTGAGATTTCAATTATTTAGTTCATTGTTCAAGACAGGTCTCATATTAGGAGAAAGTTATATCAATTCATTGTGCTCCATACATAAATCAGTAAATCTTTTCAGAAGTGAAACAAAGAGTAAATGTTATGGGTATGAGTTTGTGGTACAACAGATAACATGATATTTTGAACAATATGGTTGCAAACTGCAAAGCATACGAATTAAATTTTTGTAAACTATTTGTAGAAGTAAAAGGCATACTGAAGCTGTTATTCCACACAAGCACATAAATAAGAAAATTTGGAGTAGGCCTCCAAGAATAGCCACTGCCCGAACAACTCGAAGCTGCAAGCATGAAAGAAAGATATACATTATATATGGCTCAGCAAAAAATATACAAGTTTAAGCTAAAAAGGAATAAATTCGTATACAAGCCAACCTTTGTTGTTGAAAACTCTAAGCCCAATGCAAAGAGCAAAAAGATGACACCAAATTGAGCAACTGTCTCAACCTGCAAGGAATGAACACAATAAGTGAGATTACTAGGAGCTAAAATAGATTACATTTAAATGATCACTTCATTTCAATATGTCATATAGAAAGAGATTATCCATGACATCATGATCTCATTCACACAATGGTTTTATTTCTGGAAATAACATGGCTAGGTAAAAAGAAAGGGAAAAGAATCATTAGAGTACATAATAAAAGAACTATAAGGGTAACATACTTGGACCATTTCACTAACAAAACTCAAACCTCCAGGTCCAATGATTGATCCTGCTAGCAGATATCCAGTCATCACCTGCAAGTTGAAATGTAAGGATGACCCCACTTATAAGAAGTATATGTTAGAGATATCTACTGAAAACAATAAAGCAATGTTTTTAATCAAACCGGTTGTCCAGCACAAGCAAAGGCAATGCCACCAAAGGTTGCAGAGACAATGACAACTACGAGATCTGATATCAATCTGAAAATATGGCATAGAAAAAGGATAAGCAGACTGACTAGTTAGTAGTTGCAGCCACTCATACATGAAAGAAAAAAAGGATAGAAACAGTAAGTAAACCTCAAGTCTAATTGAAGAACTGGATACTTTGACTTGGGATTGGAAATGATAAAGACATTGTCCTGAAGTTGAAACAATTAGAAAAATATAAAAAATTAAATTCACATCTGAGAAGAGTGGTTTCATGCATATTGTGATGATGTGGTAGTAAGTGGTAACAGAATTGTTTTTTTTTTTTCGAAAGGCAAATGAAGTGGTAATAGAATATTATTGCACTGTGTTTGAAAGACCTAAACTTCAAGAGCCTGAATCAGACATACCTTTCGATCTATTAAAGTTGGCATATCCTCTGCCCTATTCTCATTATCCAAATTGAAAACATCATGGAACTGAAATGACCTGATAAAAAGCTTAACAAATGTCATAAATACTGAAAATAGTTAAGGCGTTTGCATTAAATTTTTAAAAGTTTCCCTCTTGAAAAAAACAACAACAATCCATTTGATTTTACAAGAAAGAGGTGCATACTTTTCCTCTTTGCTATCATTTTTCTTGGGCTTAACTCTGGCAACAGTTTCCAAAACAGCCTGATACATTAAATATATCATGAGAAGGACATTAGATAACAAGTCTTTTCAAGGGAAAATAATATGTCACATATATAAAATCCAACAAAAATCAGAAGAAACGATAGTTATGAAAAAAGGAAGTAACCAAGACTGAGGTCCCCACCCTAAAACTCATTATCCCAGAGAATCTAAAACACAAAGTTGACACATCATGAGTGAAATTTGAACAAGTTATCATCAACTGTAACTTCTGTCCTTGAATCAGCTTAATGCTCTTCTAACTTAATATCATCAAAATACTTTGTGTGTGCTTGGATTTCCATTTGGAGCCTCCAAAACAGACTTTTACACTTTCAAAGGGAGCATATGAAAAAGCAAGAGTGTCCTATCATTGAGTTCAACGTCAGTTTGTGTTGGAGTGGACTGTTCTCCAAACACACTGTTAATTCCTGACCGGATTGAACTCTAGCCTAAAATCAGATACCTATACTACCAGAATTAGGTCGCTAGAGTGACACTCTATTGCCCACACTCTCAACCTCAGGGTTGCTTTACCTCTAAAAATCCAAAAATTCAGGAAGCAAATAAATATATCATGAAAAGCAATTCACCACATACCTGCTGTTCAGCAACACTGTTGTTGAAACCACCAGGATCAGTACCTGCAAAAGAGTCAGGGAAGTTCACCAATTGCATTCGTTTGATAAAACTTTCCACAATGCTACACGTGGTTCGTCAAAGATTCAACAAGTTCATGCTAACGAGTCCACATTTAGAAGTCGACAGCATTTCATCGGTTTTCCATCATTGAGCAAAATTTAGTAATATCGTTTCTTATGCATCACGCAAGATTATAATCACAGTACACATTACTACAAGAAGGTTTCACAGAATAGAGAATTTAAATCCAGTAGCGCCTCAATATCACATGACGAATCAGGAAATTGCAGTTCCAATTGAACGGCATTTTCGAAATTTCAGATTGCAAAGGCATAGAAAACCACGATCCAAGGAGTTTTAGGAACCGAATTAAACGACGAAATTTAGATACTCTTGAACATTAAAAAAAGAAAGTGAGAGAAGCTAGATCTGCGAACCTTCGTTCTGCTCATTATCGGGGAACTCTCTTTCGAGAGCCCGATCAATCATGTTGGCGAAGCTACCATCGTCAGATCTCGCACGCGAGGCATTAAGGAAGGCGGTTGCATTGTCTCCGGAGAGGAGAAGCTCCGTCTCCGGGTCGGCGTCATCGGCGAGGAGAGAGAAAGTGAATGAGGGAAGACAGAGAAGCAGATCGCAGAGAATGAGAAGGTTGAGAAGCGCAAGTGACGTAAACCTCATTTCCCAGACTCAGAGAGAGAGCAATGGAGGAAGTGCTAAAACGACACCGCTGGGAGTTAGCAGCACCGTCGTATTTGGCGCGCGAATTGTGAATTGTTTATCTCTTACGCGGAAGAAAGATGCGACAGAGGGGTTGTGGAGTGCAAGTGGGAAAGTACCAAATGGTCCTCGATGTTCGATGTTGTGGAAAAGGAGGGTTCAAATTCGAACACAAGTAGAGGAGGGCTAAGTGCCATGCAAAGTGAGGCGCGTGTGTGTCTCACTGAAAAGCCGAGATGCGAGGACACACACGGCCAAGAAGCAAGGAACTTCACTTTTTTGCTTAATATTCAAAAATTCCCTTTTAACATAAATTTGAAAGTTGAGTTTTAAAAGAAACAAAAAAGATTTTTTTAAATGATATTTTAGTTTAGTATTTTTTAAATAAATAATATTGTGACATAATTTAATGTTTTAATACAAATAATCTTGATAAATTAAAATATAGTAAGAAAACGAATAAAATATATTAGATAAGCTCCATCTTAACTATTTTATTTGGGGGAAATAATGATTAACATAGTTATTATTAAAGGTATATAAAGTATATTATTCATTAATATAATGGGACTGCAAGTCAAAATTCTATAAATAAGAAAAATAATAGTGTGTATATATAAATTAAACTAAACTCTATTAATAAAAAAATATTAAAAATACGTGATAGATAATTTCTTAATAAAGCATAAATTACTCCTAAGCTTTTAAATTTAATTACTAACTGCTATTATTCTTAAACATATGTCAATATTATCATTAGAGTCACATATTTTGTTGATTTTGGATTTATGATGTAATTGTTGATTTACACTTTCAATTTTTTTTATTTTCTCCGATTTAAAGACGAATTCGATTACACCTTATAATTTTAGGACTAAAATAACGGTTAACTCCAAATTTAATTGAGAAAAGTAGTATCTTCTTAAACAATCTAGTGCTTCAATAACAGTCATGACAAAACACCGATAACACGTGTAAAATATGGCGTATTTTTAATCTAAAGATTTAAATGTAAAAAACTGCCCATCTTATATTATTTTAATATATTTCTTCTCTAAATATATTTTTAAAAAAATTCTCAAAAAAATTAAATAAAAATTATTTTTACAATCATAATTTTCAATCGTATATATAATTTTAAAAAATAAATTATATTTTTATTTCTTAAAATAGTAATAAAATAGTTGTAAATAAAATAAAGGTATAACACTTTTACAGTTTTACGCGAACCTTGTAAGCCAAGGATTGTCGCTGACAATATTTAGAATATCTATATTTATTTACGAAATTTAACATGAGAGTGTCCATTAAATATATCTCATTCATCCATTATTTTTAAATATTAGAGTATAGTATTTTATTTTTTTTTGACAGGAGGGTATGGTATTTTAAATGTAGTAAATTAAATAATTTTAATGATTAAAATCTCATCCAATGAATATGTCACGGGAGACCATTAGTTTTTTATTTATTTAAAGGATGAAGCTTATATCATTTTATTGATAATCAAAATACTGATACAATCATGAATGATTTGAAAGAAATGCGGACAAGTGAACAATCTACACCCCAAACTCAAAGACGAGTTGCTAACTTGACTTAGACTGATGATCAGAAAACCAAACTCGGTTTTGTTGCCCTTGTTGGATTTAAGACTGACATGAAGGTGCTTGCAATCCATTTCAAATATCAAATTCGAGAGGTCTAAGTGAGAGACCCATTGAATGGCTGCTAAGAGGCTTGAAGCTTCAGCCTCAGCTGGAGAAAGGTTGCCTAAACGATGAGCAGTTCGAGCGTCAATGAATGCACCACTGGAGTTGCACTTCAAGGACCCATTTGTAGGCTTTGACAAAATAAACTAATTTAGTTGAGCATATTTCGTGCAAATTCAGTGCTTGAAACTTTAGTATTTTTTTAGTGTTGTAAGAGCATGATGGAAGTATAGTGTAGATTGTGTTAAATATTCTTGAATTTAGTGCTTTTAAACTCACTTTGTATAATCATGAATTTTAGAAAAGCTCTAAGTGCAGGTTTAATTTGTAAGAAATGATTTCAATATTATGGATGCCAAGACTTAGGACCTGTTAGTTTTCCCTTTTAAAAAACAGTTTTCAATTTTTAAAACTAAAAAATTAAAATTGAGTTTGGATGAGAAAATAACTGACAAGTAGCATAAAACTGTTTGAGAAATCAGTTTTTAAAACCAAAAACTGATCAAATCAAACAAATCCTTAGTGTTATAATACCAGAAAGTCAAAATGATACTTCTTTGGTAGTCTATTCAACATTGTAACGCTCATTTTAATTAGTGTTATTGGCATTAACACGATGGGAAATAGTTATAAATAATGTTCGTACTCGAGTGCAAACAATTTCATACAATTGTAAAACTGAATATTCTCTCGAGATCTCTCTATTGCGACTTTTAGAGTAGTGAATATATGTGAATTTTTAGTTGTTAGTTTGTTAGAGGGCATTCAAATATACACTTTCCTTCTGTTCTCTCGTTTGCCAATAAGGCAACCTTATATCAAAGTATAAAATTCATCATTTTTTCAGTTTTTTAAAAATTTATATATCTGCAGTTCCTGTTGAGATTGAAGATGGAATTTGGAAACCTGATTCTTAATTTCTTATATAATTATCTTCATTTTCTATGTGCGGCGCCAGTTGCAGATAAAATTTTCTTAATTAAATTAACATGTTTGTCTTTTAAGTTAGTAAAAAAAAGTCTTGGAACTACTAATTGGATCTTTCAGTTATTATGTCATGCATGATGCATGTCCAGGGATAGTTAAACTACCTTGAATCGAAAACTATGAATAAAATAAAGCACATGGGCGCTTGAGTGAGTGAGTAATTCATCATAATCATGTTCCAACAGCATCCAGCCAAAACCGCCCACTGGTTCGATTCGCTCGAACCACATTCCCTGTTTGCCTCTTTGAATGCAACCTTTTCGATGATACTGCCCCTAGTTTTTGTAATATATATATATATATATAGTGGATTTTTGAATTACCAGATAAAGAAGCAGGCGACCCATAATGGCTTAAATTGGCTTTTAGTTGAAAGTATTAGTTAGTTAAGATATTTTTGTATGTAAATCAATAACCACGACTAAAATTGGACTTAAAGTAAGGTGGAGAAAAGAAAAAAACAAAACTTTGTGTACAAGGGAAATTCGGTTGACCATTGGAACATAAGAATAAAAAATTGTACATGATCACATGATGGCAGTGAAATAGCTTTTGCGCCATTCTAGCTAGCCTTTTACAATTTTTGACGTGGATTTAGATCTTTTTTCTCCCTATATATACCCATCCTCTGTAACAAACCTTCAACAAATAAACATTAAGTATCTAGTCTAGTACAAAGATGGAGATCCCTGCGATAGATTTTAGTGAGCTCAATGGGGACAAGAGGGGTGACACAATGGCCCTATTGCACGAAGCTTGTGAAAAATGGGGCTGCTTTATGGTATGGTATAGAGAATAAAAATTATATATTTTGTCCCTTTTGTTTTTATTCTTTAACACATTTGCATATGCAGGTTGAGAACCATGAAATTGACACACAACTGATGGAGAAGGTGAAGCAGTTGATCAATGCATACTATGAAGAAAACCTGAAGGAAATCTTCTACCAGTCTGAGATAACCAAGAGGTTGGAGAAACAGCAGAACACCTCTGATATTGATTGGGAAAGTACCTTCTTCATTTGGCATCGCCCCACCTCTAACATCAATGAAATTTCAAATATCTCTCAGGAGCTTTGGTAAGTCAATCCATATATGAGCCTTTTTGTTTTTTTTACCTACATGTATTCTCCTTTAGAGATAATTTTGATTGAGACACTTATAAACACTAAATGTGAATATTTCTCCTAACATAAATTCAAACTTTGATTTACCATGTTGTGGAAACTAACCCCTTCTGCAGTTCTGCTAGACCCAACCCTTGTTGATTCATTTGTGGCACCTATAGAATAGCAGTACTAGACCTCTTTATTTCTCACATGCAAGCAAACCACAAGTCCTAAGACATACAAACTTATATTAATTAGGAGTCCTGGCAACACGTTCATTAACATCCTCTTTCCGATCCACTCTCTAGTATTGGTCGAAAATCATGTGAGTTATTCACTAGTCTAGGAACGAATAAACCCACATGAATTTCACCCTACAAGAAAGAATGTTTTATTAAGTGTGTTGTTAACATATTTTGAACTTATATGCAAGTGTATGTAATTAAATTCAGCCAAACAATGGATGAGTACATTGCACAGCTCCTGAAGCTGGGAGAGAAGTTATCTGAGCTCATGAGTGAAAATCTTGGTTTGGAGAAGGATTACATCAAGAAAGCATTTTCTGGAAGTGGTGAGGGTCCTGCTGTGGGAACAAAAGTGGCCAAGTACCCTCAATGTCCACGTCCAGAACTTGTGAGGGGACTTAGAGAGCACACAGATGCGGGTGGCATCATTCTACTGCTCCAAGATGACAAGGTGCCCGGTCTGGAATTCTTCAAAGATGGCAAATGGGTAGAGATTCCACCCTCCAAGAACAATGCCATTTTTGTGAATACGGGTGATCAAGTGGAAGTGTTGAGCAATGGCTTATATAAAAGTTTTGTGCATAGGGTCATGCCTGACAATAATGGAAGCAGAATCTCCATTGCCACCTTCTATAACCCCATTGGAGATGCCATTATTTCCCCAGCTCCTAAGCTCTTGTACCCAAGCAACTTCCGCTATGGGGACTATTTGAAGCTCTATGGCAGCACCAAGTTCGGTGAAAAGGCTTCTCGATTTGAATCCATGAAGAACATGACCAATGGCCATAAAATAATTCCAGCTTGAGACTCGGAATAACGTCGCATTATTAGTTTATTACCCTTGGGATATCTAAATTTACAAGTTATTATATTTAGATTTGGATCGAATAGTAATATTTTTTTTTCTTTTTCTTTGTTGGTCTATGGCTTTGGCCGTATAAGTAACGAAGATACACGTGTTCTTTGATTCCACAAATAGAAAAATTAAGGGTTATGATATATCTAGACATCTCACAATTTTATATATTTTATTAACGCTCGTTATCTTTTTTTTTCTTATCACAAAATATCATGCTCATGGTTTTTTCTTCTCTCCCTTTTCTTCCCAGGCATCATGAATTTCTAAGAATCATTTTTTATATAATAAGCTTTTACATGGTGTCTTTTCTTCATACAACCTTTTCTTTGCTCGACTTTTTCTTCTGTTTGTATGAACTGGTCAAAATATGTCTGCATGCTACTAAGGCTGATATACATAAGGAATACCATTACCTTAATTGTATGATTACATAATCATGTATGAAATATTTTTTTTTAAATTAATAATTATATATACATTTTCCTTATTAATTATCTTATAACAAAAAATTTAATCCTTAATTATGTTTTTGTCCGTTAATGTTTCAGTCTTATTATTAGGTGTGTGATTAAGTGATAACATCATATTCATGGTGACTTGCACCTCTTAAATTTTTTAAGTTAAATATTCATTTGAGTCCTTAAAAGTGTCAAGCACCGACACTACTTCTAGTCTCTAAAGGTTAAAAAAATGAAACCAAATAATTTTACTGTTAACTCTTTATCGTTGACCCTCATAATTTTACTTACATGATGATTTTGGACCAAATTATCATGAGAAATATACACATATGTTCTTTATCAATTATACAATTAGACATATGAGTACAATCCATTTATTTGTCGGTCAAAAATCAATAGATTAATTTGTCACTAATACATTTTTTTTGTTATTTTCATGAGGCCAACTTTTTAAGGGTGTCAAAACCTCATGTTAAGTAGAAGCCATAACAATGAAAACTTACTCACTTAACTCATAATTTTGAAGAATTCAGTTAACCCAAATAAAGCTACGACATCTATAAAGATCGAGACATATACAGAGTGCAAATTTTTCATTAGATTTCAAGATCTTGGATTCTATCATCAGATTTCCCATCTCCTATCTCGGATTCTATCTTCAACCACAAATTTTCCATTCCTGGAGCAAAATGCAACGTGGGTAGCACCCAAAATTGCAAATCTAATTGTAAAAAGATTAAAAAAAAAAAAACGTGGGCCCTTTCCATCTTTTCCTTATAATTTTAGCACTTATTATAATTTTACAGTTTTTGATATTTTGTGAGTTCTTCAAGTTATGTTATTAACGGTTGCTAGCTTGCAAGTATGAACTTCGACGTTGATACTGATTAATGATTGATATTTGATAATTCAGCCAAAAGGAAGAGCAATTCAGGTTGAACGACAACCATCCATAGGTAAGAGGCAGAGCAATTCAACTTCGTTGTTTCTTTTTTTGTTGTTGTTGCAGAGAGAGGTGGAGGGAAGACAAAGGTAACCTTGGAAGCTCCGTCGTGTATGTGCTCGTGATGGCACTGTTTTGTGATGACGTTCAAGTTGTAAAGCTCCGCCACATATACGCTCACGATGACATTCGAGCGGTAGAATCTGTCACACGTGCGCTGCGCTCGCGATGCCACTGTTTCGCCAAAGTTGATGGCAACGAACTCGCACGCCACTGTGGGTTCTCCAGATGCGGTTGGGTAGGTGGAGGGGCGGGGGGGGAGGACATACATACTGGAGAAAGAGAAAAATAAATGTGCATTAGTATTTAGTGATAAATTAATCCATCACTTTTGACTATAAATAAATCCATTTTCCTCGTGATAATTTGGTAAAAAAGAAAAAGTAGTACATAAGTAAAATTGTGAGGATTAATGATGAAGAATTAATGGTATAATCATTTTGTCATATTTTTTTAATATTAAGAGATTAAAAATTAATTTTTCATTTTTAAGGGACGGAAATGTTAGTGTTTAACACTTAGAATTAAAATGAATATTTTTTAATTTTTAATTATTTCAATAATTTATATTTCAAATATTTTAAGACATTTGTTTTATTATTACAAACAGACTTTTAGAGTAAAATGAGGTTTTCAAAAGCATTCAAATTCTTTATTTTTATACTATTTTTAATAGTAGATTCTAGATTAGAATCTTAGATTAATTTTTGATAGATTTCATATAATATTTTTCTTTTTTTTTCTTCTTTAGTTATAAATTTTATTTTAAGATCTTAAAGAGAGAAAAAAAATTGAAAACAATGTAAATCTTCATGATTCTTCTACAAGAACTCATTCTCAATATTAGAGATGATTTGTTCACTCTTTTATTAGGATATCTAGTGAAAATTAAATTTTGAATTAAAGATTATTGTTTAAGATTTGTCATTAAAAAAGTTCGTAAAATTGAATATGATTAATTTTTTCTTGAAATTTGTGCACCTCATTTTGAATAGAAATTTAAATATATCTTTAGTTATCATGTTTAAAAGGTATTAAATGATAAAGCCACCAAAAATTGGTTTTCATTATAAATAAATATGGCCATCGCCATTTCGGTTTCCTATGTCTACATGACTAGATCAATAAAAGAGATACCTCAAATGCATCGATGTTGTTTCATGTGTCTAAAACGCCAGACCTGTGCCTTTAGATTTCCAAACATGATGCTCCAAAACCTTATGCTTTTCTTTGCTCTAAATTGGACATATGGTCACATTGCAACAACACCCATTGAACGAGCTTGTCTCGGATTCGTGATCATCTATGGCCAAAATTTGGATTTATCCAAGAATATGGCGATGAGTGACATTCAATTTTGGTTTGGGTTTTGGTCGAGCATGAAATTTGGCTTGATTTTGATTTTGGAATAATTTATATCTTTAATTTGATTTTAGGTAATTTCTTGTGTTGGTTTAAATAATATATTCCTTTGATTTGTTTTGTTTCTTAGTTTGATTTTGGAAAATAAGGAGTTTGCTTTTTGTGTTAGAAAAATTATTTCTGGCCATTTATAGAAATAGTTTAACACATTTAAAACAAGTTAGGCAAACAATTTCTGACATTTTTTTATTGCTATAAAATTAACCTTTAAAATATTAAGTACTTAATGAAGCATACACAACACTTATTGGTAATATTTGATAGTAGAAACTAAAAATATTAACAGAACAAAAATTTAAAGATTGAAATTGGTTAAACTTTTATTTAAAGAATACAAATTGAAATTTGAAACTTTTCAGTGAATTAAAAACATAAGTATCCAAAATAAAAATGTGTTGATGCAGTGGAAATCGTTATATTTACCCTTGAGTAGGGGTGTTTACGGGTATGAGTCACTCGTGAATCCGAACCGATCCGAATCGATCTTAACAGTTTGAGTTGGGTCATTTATATATTTGGATCAAAACTAAACCGAACTGATCAAAACCGTTCATGTATGGGTTGAGTCACGGGTTTAGATTTACAGATCCGATGACCCGATCCGTGAACTCGTAATAATAATATAAATTTTATTATTTATATATATATATTAAAAATTAAAAAAATAATTTGACAATAAAAAAAGGTAAGATATTGTAAATGTTTAAGATTGCATTGCATAATATAATAGAATATCTTTAAGATTGCATTGGATAATATGATACAATATATTTAGGATTGCATTCAAAATTTGGTTAAAATCATATCTTTAAATTAGTATAAATAGAAACATATTTTGGTGTTCATGTATGCATTCCATTCCAAATAATATTAGAGTATTAGAGAGTTTATATTTGCATCTTTGAGAGAATTGTTGTGAGATCATATAGAAGCGTTTGACAAGTTTGATTCTTCAACTCTCAATCAGGATTTAAAGGTACCTATTTGCTTAAGGAATATAAGCGTAAATGTAACTATTTTATTGTATTCTTCTTCTTAATTTTGAAAAAGGTCGCAGCTGGAAACTAGGATGCCAGTTTTGTCTCAATTCATATTCTTGATGAATTGAGACATACAACTTCTGACTCGGAAACTAGGATACCAGTCTGATTGGGAAACAAGGATATCAATCTATATCTCTATTCTGGGTGAATTTAGACTAGAGTTTTTTGCTGGGAAATAAGGATACCAACTGAGATAATTGTTGTGTAAGGGTAGACTATTATAGTAAATATTGTTCACAAATCTTTTGTTTTAATTTATATTATAAGTTTATTTTATAATATTATGTTGATGGTATTGAATGAATCAATTTTACTACTTTCATACATTTGATAATATTGTGTTAATTGTATGAGATATTTGAAAAAATCGTAATAAAATAGTATTTCTAAAAAAAATCGAACAATTCTTCAATTTTTTTTTTTGAAAATCAAACAGAACGGAATTGATCAAATTTGATTGGGTTGGATCCTAAATTTGACCAAAACCAATTCGAATTGACCCAAGATCACCCTACCCTTGAGTGGACAATAATGGGATTTTTAAATAAATATTTTGAAACAATATCTTTTATACGCCGAATTAAAAGTTTATATGAAAATATGTGATTTCCAACGTACCATTTTTTAACTTGGAATATTTTCAATTTAAAAATATTATTACGTTATTTAATATACTAGTATATTAATTAACGATTATATTCAGCTAATTAAGTCAATATACATATTTTATATAACATTATTACCTGTTTTAATATACATATTTTAGATCGGACTCAATATTGCATAAGGACCCTACGGACAAACAGTATGTTATAAATTGATGTTGTGTATAAATAAAAAGAGAAAAGTTTAGAATCCCCAGGCTCAATCCTCTTTCCCTGAAAGGCTAAAGTGAGTTCCAAGTTCCAGCAAGTAAGATTGGGGATGGGTGTAAGCAATAACATCACCGCAGTGCTGAACTTTATAGCCATGCTGGCCTCAATTCCGATCATAGCCTCCGGCATTTGGCTGGCATCAAAGCCCGACAACGAGTGCGTGGCCAACTTCCGGTGGCCCATTGTCATCATCGGCATCCTCATCCTCCTCGTTTCCCTGACCGGCTTTGTCGGTGCCTACTGGAACAAACAGGGTCTCCTCG
>PYAF01003707.1:602071-625020 GCA_007407185.1 Glycine tomentella
AACATCACCGCAGTGCTGAACTTTATAGCCATGCTGGCCTCAATTCCGATCATAGCCTCCGGCATTTGGCTGGCATCAAAGCCCGACAACGAGTGCGTGGCCAACTTCCGGTGGCCCATTGTCATCATCGGCATCCTCATCCTCCTCGTTTCCCTGACCGGCTTTGTCGGTGCCTACTGGAACAAACAGGGTCTCCTCGCCCTCTACCTCTTCTCTATGGCACTTCTCATCGCCCTCCTCCTCATTGCCCTCGTCTTCGCATTCGTCGTCACAAGACCCGATGGAGCCTACCATGTCCCCGGAAGAAGCTACAAGGAGTACCGGCTTGACGGCTTCTCCTCCTGGCTGAGGAACCACGTCACCGGTTCCGGGAGTTGGCAGAAGATAAGGCCCTGTTTGGCTGCTTCTGATGTCTGCGCTAAGCTCACCCAGAATTACATCACTGCTGATCAATTCTTAAATTCCCATATCTCCCCCTTACAGGTTCCCACCTTCCCTTTTTATACTTTCTATTTAACACTCTTTGTTGATAAACAAGGATGCCCGTTTCAATAAATTTATTTTTAAAAAAAAAAACTAGTTTTTTTTTACTGGAGAAAGAACCAAAATTGGTGTCTCTGTTATTGTTGTTTCTTATTTTGTTCGTTTGCCCCTGCATTCTGCTTCCCTGGTTTGCACTTTGCACCATTTACTACCACTTCCCAGATTGATCCATCAGTGCTGTTGATCCCACGTTATTTAAACAAAATATCTTACAGACAACTCTTTCTTTTTGAATTTGAGTTAGGCTTATGCCTAATTCTAAATTTTAAGATACTACTAGAGTTTATCTTAGAGTTGCTGTTAGACCTATCGGACCTTCAATAAACTAAAACAAAAATTCGGTCTTTGGTGTGGGAGAGTCTGCTGGAGAGCACAGATTGATTAGTGATATAATCAAAAGTAAGGACGACCTTTGTCCTACGAATTAGCTTTTGGCAATGAGGTGTCAAAATTTTAAGAACTGGGTTCATCACTCTTGCTTCTTGGAAATAAACAAGATATGAACTAGCGTTTTTTATTCCTCAATTGTCGTTGGTTGCTAGACCCACTTGACATTGCACCATTTGAGAACTATTTGAGCGATATTCTAGGGTCTTGAATTAGAAGGAAAAGGATGTTGTCCGAAATCCGAATCCTCATCAGCTTAAAGCTGGTAACCAAGTACACTGGATGGATCTACAGCTTGAATCGTCCATATGATAAGAATAAAGGTTCCTTCTTGAGTGAGGTTGATGCTAATTACTAACAGACAAGTCTATCCTTCCTTCCTTCCCTACCAGTGGACTGTGTCTCAGTATTAGTTGTCAAGTTACTTGATTATGACGGTGGTTGGGAAAGGATAGTGTGCATAGCTTTTTAAATGAACATGGATTATGTTGAAACTGTGCACTGGGGCTATGATCATAACATGCTTTTTGGTAAATAATAAAATTATCAAATTAATTATTACGATTTGTTGTTGGTGATAAACTTCTCGTCATATCATGTGAATTTTGCAACATATTAATTTTTCCATCTTATTCTTAACTTCACGTCTTGACCCGCCCCATAGGGTGTGTTGAAATTTGTGTGTTCAACAAAAAAGCTCCACACACCATAGTCCATAGTGATAGTGAGACCTACCAGCAGAACAGAGGTCCAGTTAAATCTAACCGTCTTGTTCATTTTACATAAATTTCGATGTCTTAAAATCAGCATGACTTGAGAATGCATCATTATTGTACAAGACATTAGAAACATCCCAGCGTGGATGACAATACATTAGTGCTGTGTGGGGCCTTTCCGGTGTAATTGAGCCCCGGAAAAGTCTATGCAGCTGAAATTGCCAGTGATTGATTCACATGCAGAGAAATTATGCAAATTTTGGCCATATAAAATTAATCAGCCAAGAATAGTTAAGATCATTGTTTTGTCGCTATTGCGCAAAAAGATAAAAAGTTATACTATTATTGCTGCCTGTATGGTCACCCCTCTTTTCTGAATTAGACTATTAGTCTATTAGTTCCATCTTTAATTAAAAAATAATAACGAAAAAGAATTGTCTATTAGTCTTACTAATAAAATCGTTTGATTGGTTTTACTACAGTCAGGATGCTGCAAACCTCCCACTGCTTGTGGGTACAATTATGTGAGCCCCATACTATGGACAAACCCTGTGAACCCTATGGCTGATCCAGATTGCTACTTGTGGAACAATGATCAGAATCAGCTATGCTACAATTGTAATGCGTGCAAGGCTGGTCTGTTGGGTAACCTAAGAAAAGAATGGAGGAAAGCAAATATCATTCTCATTGTGGCAATGGTGGTCCTCATATGGGTCTATGTAATTGCTTGTAGTGCCTTCAAGAATGCCCAAACAGAAGACCTCTTCAACCGTTACAAACAGGGTTGGGTTTGATCCCCAAGTTTTTAACGCCACTTTTGTTTTTTGGTTACCTTTCTTTCTTTCTGGTCCCTGTAATTCCGTTTAAGTCTCTGTCTTTAGTGTACATATTCCTTCTGTTTAGAAACACAATATTGGAAGTAATACGTGTCTCAATGCTCAGGAAAAACCAATAGAATATTCTAATAATCCTTCTTCTGAGTTAGCGTATGATTATAATTTACATAATTATAAATTCAATTGTTATTCTATATTTTTCTTTTAGATAAACTTTGATATTTAGTGTTAGATCTTGAACAAGAATTTTGAACTCAAGATCTAATTTTCATTAGATCTCTTAATAAAGGAATTGAAGAGATCTTCAATATGTAGAATGAGTTATTGTAGAAGAATCCATTATTCAAAAAATAATTTTTTTTCCTTTTTTTTTACGATCTCAAAATGATATTATCATTAAAGAACAAAATGAAAAAGATATTGAGAGATCTTTTGAAAACATCAAACATGAAAGATGAATATCCTCCTTCAATTCTAAGCCAATTCCATTCTATTTGCCGGTGTTCAGTTATGATCTAAAATTCCAATTTGAAATCTAGTACCTCTTAAAAATGCCTATCCAACCATCTTCACACTCATGCAGTATTCACTTCTTTAAAGACTTAATTAGATAAATGACAAAAGTAAGAGGGCACCGATACCACCGACTGTAAAGAAATTAGTGTTTTTGAATTTTGATGTTCTAAGATTTTCTGTCAATGGGGACACACACAGATACATATATATATATATATATATATATATATATATATATATATATATATATTCGTAAGTAGCAGTTTTCTTTGGATGGTTGCAGGTAGAATACAAGAAACCAAACATGGAGTTCAATTTATGTCAAATGCTATGGGTACCAAATTCAGTTTCCAAACGTTCCAACCCTGTAGACAATATTTGTACGATAACTTGGAGATTTTGATTACATTGCGTGAATTAAAGGCCCTAGCAAAACATTATTAGGACCGGCCTAACAATAATAAGTAGGACTAAAGTAAATTTTGGGATTTTTTTTTCTTTAAGCATTTTCATTACGTGGGATTTATAGGATGAAGGAAGAAATATCCGGAATTTATAAGACTTATAAGAGTAAAGAATGTGAACAAATTCCAGCCCAGCCCAACACAACAAACAAAAGCAGGTCGTTTCATGGAGTATTTTTTATTTTTTATTTTTTAAGATAGACCAAGGCAAATACCCACGTGGGTAATTTTTTTATTTCTGAAATTGCTCTTTCCACTAAGGCATACTTCCGTTGTGTATTATATGCAGCAAAATCATTATTTGACTGCATATATTTTTTTCACCATTGTGTATTATATGTAACAAATATATATAGCGGTTATTTTGAAAAAAATAACATCATAATAATATTTTCATTATGTAATTTTTTACATCCCCTTTTAATTAATTTTAATTGTAAGTTACATTTTTTAAAACAAATAAAACTAATTGATATAATTTATCATTTTTAATAGTAATCTGTACTTTTTAATTTAAATTGAATTAATTGGGTAGAAGTTACCATTTATAAATGTGATTGAATTAATTATTATGTGAATTACTTTTATTAACATTAATGAAATTAATTTATGATATTAATTTGTATCATAACTAATTTAATTATAGTTAAAAATGGAGGGAAAGAAAATAGTGAGAGAAAGGGAAATGGTCGGAGTGTCATGATGGAGAAGTGAGAGAGGAAGAGAGATGGATTGAGAGTGTAGGAAAACTCGTAAGGGTAAAATGGTAATTTTCTAAGGAATGGTAGTGCCAATCGCAATTTTGGTGATGGCAATAGCAATGGCCATAGACCAAACACCCCTACCATACAAATGGAGACACCTGGGCTTGGAAATCTCCTGATTGGGCTTGGCCTTTTTCACCATACAAAAAAGTAATCGCGTCAAGTAACTTTATTACGATCATTATTTTCTTCAATCGTGTAAGTACATGAATACTTCTAAGATTCCTTTACCTAACCATATAAAATGAATGTCAACTCCTACTTAATTATAAGTTTAATGCATATGCTAGCAGTGACACATCATCTCATCACTTTTTAATACTTTTATTGGGTACACCACATTTCAACATGAACATATTTTCTATATAAAAATAAATTATGAACATGGCACATATTTTAAGCTTTCAGTTGATAAGAAAATAATATAATCTTGATTACAGTTGACGTAAAGTTTGCACATTTACACTAAGATACTCAATCATATCACTAAAAGTATTTTTTATGAAAAATATTAATTATTAATTATTAATTTTTTTGTTGTGAGAATTGGAATCCACAGCCTTTCTATTTTTTCTTCTTCATTCACCACCAAAACAAACATTATAACCCCAAAGTATTTGACAAATTAGATAATTTTTTTCACTAAAATATTAAGTTCATATCAATATATGTTTAAGCAAATATTTGAACTAAATTTTGTATATAAACATACCTATAATACGTTTGGAAAGAAGAATAAGCAAGTAATTCTTCTATAAACATAATATTTATCAACAATTAGTTTGAGTGATACTATAAACTCAATCTTCTTAATAAAGGTCTTAAATTTGAATCTTGTGAACACTAACAAATCCAAAAAAAAAAAAAATGGAGACAAAAAATAGTATAATATTTTCTCCAACAAAAAATTATATAAGCTTTATTAAAAATGATAATAAAAATTAAAAATGGTAAAATTTAAAAGGATAAAGTGATAAAATTAGTATCAATGTATTCTCTTTTATCTTTTACAACTATTTACATTCATCTTAATAAAAAAAGTTATCTTGTGGGGGTAAGATCTTTTTTATGGGACAAACAAAATATTTATTCAATATATTTAAGTAAAAAATTTACTTTACGAGGAGATTGTCCTTGTTAAACACCATGTAGATCCGCAAGTGTTTGTGAATGAAAAAAAAGAATTTTACTAAAAATAATCAATCAGATTTTTTATAAAGATTAATTATTGATAAAATAAATAGATATATTTTATACCAATAATATAATAAAAAATCATAATATTTAATTATAATTTTATACTTAACATATATTTACAATGGATATAACTTTTTTGACATTAATGTTTTATATATGTCGATCTTCCTTTCTTTAGCATTATTAAGTTGATATAAAATTAAATATATAATACTCTCTTCATACGACATTACTTAATGTGTTGGCCTTCAGAATAAAATATGTATCATAATCCATAGTGTTTGGATCAGGAGCAAAGTTGTACAACATTAGATAATCGTAAGTGAATTTTTTTCTCAACAATTTTTTTTATTGGTTTTATATGTTCGGCTGAGTTATCATTTTAATGGATTTTAGTTAATGATAAAAAATAATTATTAATATCAAATGCATATATTTAAATATATTCTAGATAAAATTGTATCGCTTTGGGAAAAAATATTGTCTTTCTCTATGTGTTATGCATAAAAAAATCTGTCAAACAATTATTGTATACTACAAAGTAAAACAAATTATGTGTTAAATGTTTTTTAGTTCTTTAATCTATACACCTAATATATATGTTAGAAAATTGTTTAAATATTAATCGCGTCAAAATAGTTTGATTGCTATAATCATTTTGCTCCTGTCGTTTTCATGAACACTTCTTTAAGATTCCTTTACTTATCACATGCATGAAATGAGTGTCAACTCCATTCGATTGTAAGTTAAATGCACGCGTTAAACGCATAGCTGGAGCACATGCTTCGTCAACACATTTCGATTACCACACTTTCTTTTTTAAAAGAGAGCTAGCTAGGCCCAGGCTCACAGTATTATTATAATTGAAGAGGAAAGAAAATTAAATTGTTTTTATATAACTTGTAATCAAGTCTTTTTATAAATTATGATGGAGAGCTTATTGAAATAAACCAAAAACAAAATCATAGACATATTATTAGTTATTTTAACAATCTCTTTCAAATTTTAAAAGATGTTTATGTCATAAATTTAATTCAAATAAGTTGTAAATTTAATGAGTTCTTTCGAACGAAATAATAAATATATTGTATTAATTATATTATATATTAAATAGTATGTAAAACAACAATTTTTTTATCACCATTTGTACTTAGATAATAGTATAAAAAAATTACATTGTGAATATATAAAATATTTATATTAGAGAGAGAGCTATAAGTGTTAAACTGGCGAAAGTAAAAGGAAAATATTTGGTGAAATACTTAATATGTTATTGCACAGAATAAAAAAAGAAAAAATATAAATATAATAAGATTTATGATGTAATAAAAAAAAATATGTTAAAAAGACGTTTAGAATTATAAGTGATTCATGAATCATGTATTACTGCAAAGAGTAAAATAATGAAGAAAGAAAAATAATTTTTGAACATTGAATTATTTGTAATATGAAAGAGAAAGAAAGAGAGAAAAAATAAGTAATTAATTTGATTGATAATATAATAATATGATAAAAAAAAGTTATTAATTGAATTTTAAAATTTTATATTGTAAAAATATAATCACTAACCAAAAATTAACAAGGGATTTGGGCATTGAATAGTATGGGTAGCGAAGCGAAGCGTGTGTTAGCCCCTTGTCGGTAGCAAAAGGATCCCTTATCGAGTATAAATAGAATGATTGTTGTTGGATGGGCTTTAGATTAGATCCAATTCAGTCTCAGACTTCATTTTTCAATGGATCCACCAACCTGTAAGTTCGTAATCGAAGCATCGGAAGCCCTGGCCCTGGCGGAGTCCGCCGCCGTGACCCTCCCGGAACTCCTCCCCACCCTGGTCCCCGCCGCCCAGCCCCTCGCCCGCCCCCCCATCTCGAAGTTCTCCGTGGCCGCCGTGGGCCTGGCCCCCTCCGGCCGCATCTTCGTTGGCGTGAACCTGGAGTTCCCTGGGCTCCCCCTCCACCACTCCGTCCACGCCGAACAGTTCCTCATCACCAACCTCTCCCTGAATGCGGAGCCCCACCTGGTGTCCCTGGCCGTCTCCGCCGCTCCCTGCGGGCACTGCCGCCAATTCCTCCAAGAACTCCGCGCCGCCGCCGACATCAAAATCCTTGTAACCTCGGAGGCCACAGCAGAATTCAGGGCACTCTCTGAGTTCCTCCCTCACAGGTTCGGTCCCCACGACCTTCTCCCCCTTGAAGCTCCCCTTCTCTTGGAACCCCACCACAACACCCTTACGCTTCTCAATCAACAACAACAACACTATCTCAACGCCCTCTCCAACGGTCACGTGGCCAATGACAAGTTGAAAATTGCGGCTCTCGAGGCCGCCAACAAATCCCATGCACCCTACAGTGGGTCCCCCTCCGGCGTCGCTCTTCTCGACTGCCATGGTAATGTTTTTAGAGGCGCCTACATGGAATCCGCCGCGTTTAATCCCAGCTTGGGCCCCGTCCAGGCTGCCCTAGTCGCATTCGTCGCCGGCGGTGGCGGAGACTACGACCGAATTGTGGGTGCGGTGTTGGTGGAGATGGACGGTGCCGTCGTTAAACAGGAGCACACGGCGAGGTTGTTGATTCACTCCATTTCGCCCAATTGCCAATTCGACACATTCCTTTGCCACTTCAACCATTCGCAACCCTAATCAATTTGACAACAACAATAATAATGAATATTGAATCTCTTGTTGCGTCTTTGGAAGTGGTTCGAATAATTAATTCAATAATGAAGTACTCCTTTACATATTTAATTGGACTGCACCTGCTGCAAGTGATTAATAAACGTGGAGGCTTTGTTTTGCTGAGGATAAGCTTCAATTTGGACCAGCTTGATCACGTGTTAATGGTGCGTCTGGAAACAAACAAAACAAGATCAGTTTTTAACCTAGTCAATTCTATTTTTTTCTTTTAATATTAACTACTCCCCCCAATCACATTGTTCTCTAGTTTTTCTTCTGTGTCCATTGAATTGGGTAGATGAATAAGCCCCATCAAACGTGTACAGGACCGTCCAGACGCGCCTCTCAGGCAATATGTAAATAAAAAAGATTTTTTTCTTATAATTTTCTATAAGTATTTTTATTATTACGGAAAAAGAATAAGGAAATAAGATGAGTAATTTAATAAAATAAATAAAGAATGCATGAAAAACTCTATTTAAAATTTCACGCTTCATGAAAATACACTTGTTTCGCGGTCATAAATAACCGTAACCATGATGTTCTATTACTGCAAGTTTATTGCAAGTTGCATAAGCAATCTTTTTCAGTTGAACAAAAATAGATTTTATAAAATATTTTATTACTATTTTTTATGTAGAGAGCTATACATTCTCTTGTTCTTGATGTACTCACTTTTGTTTATATTAAAACAAATGAAACAAAAGAAGTTGCGGATCAATAGCCTTGTACTTAGGTGCAGGAATTAATCTTTTAATTATTTTTTTATCACATCATTTGCTATATTTTATTACTTTTTACTTTCTTAATATTCTTTCCTTTTTCTTTCTTATACTTAATCACTCTAAAATTAAGTCAAATACCATTTTAGTTTCTAAAAATTGTATAGGCTGTAATATTTAATGCTTGATGCTAAGAAAATATCAAACAAAGTCTAAGAAATTTTTAGTTGTTTCATTCAATTCCTAAATTTAATTACATACTGACATTTTAAAACATATGTTAATATTATCACTTAGTTCATTTTTCTTTTGGGATTATGATTGACAGATTGTATTTTCAAGAATTTATTTAAAATTTTCTTAATTTTAGATACTAATAGATTCAGAAATTAAAATGATAGTTTACTCCTCCAAAATTGAGTTATATTTTTACTCTTTTCCTATAGGAAAATTTAAATGGGAACAGTCCATACAACGACTTACATCCTTCAGTAACAATATTACTCCAATACATCACACATGGGGATGACCGGATAAGGCTCCCAATCTTTTTGTTATACGAAATATTGCTCATGTATTAATTAGTTGGAGATAAAAAAGGCAGCCGTACTAATTTTTAAAACAAAAATAATGATTTCACACTTCAAGATATGTATATACTTCGACAAAAGGATAGAGAAATAGAAAGGGAAAACAATTATATGCCACGTACGTAAAGGAATTATTAAGGCTTTCTTTAAACACTACTTTAGGGACGTAGTATTTGATTTCGGTGTCATCCTGTCAAAAGCATGCATGGTGTTTTGTCCTGTGTATCGCATCCAAAGTAAGTGGCACTTGTACTTTTCGACCCACGTTCTTTTGCCTTCCAATGTGGAGTATGATTTGGTAGATCACCCTCCAACATTATTGAATCTTTTCAAGACACTCTCTAAGTTTAATGAACTATGCTATCATTATCAATCATAGCCAAAAGTTCTGAACAATTTCATACAAGTTGCCATAACATCAAAGCCATCTTTCTTTTTTGTCATGTGTTATTGTAGCTAGACCGTGCTGCAAAAGAAAGAATTTTAACCTAGAACATTCAAGTGTCAAGTGTAATATTTTAAGGTTGCGATTATATATAGCTTCAAAAACATTAGATTGGAACATTGACGTGGCTTTGTGATAAAGTCAAAATGTCGGTCCTTTCTACAGGATCGATCAACATATGGGAAGGGAGTTGTTCGACATATGATCTGGAGGGTACATCATCAATAACCTTTCTTAGTGCACAAGCTAACGCTTTTTTAATGGGCCTACTATGATAGCAGAAGAAAAGCAAAGTAGGAAAGTTGAGTTTATCTGCTACTATACATGTGGTTCTTTTATATATATATATATATATGGGCAGTTTCATTGAATAACCCCACCTAAAACTACAAAAGAAGGATAGAAAACAAAGAGTAAAGAAACCCCATTTTAATTTAAGGAACTTTGATCAAGCTGTAAGGTTGTTATCATCATTCATCACAACAACATTTTCCTTTATCCTACTCGACTAAGCACAATTCACTTTGTAAAGAACCTTGCTGGCTTAATTATCAAACAGGACTAGGTGCTCTGTATGCAAATTGAATGGTGGGGCATGCAGCTGGAATGGACTGAATTATTACTTGAAATCCACTTTTGGTACTTTCAATTAGCACGGTATGATGCCGAACTTGGTCCTGATGAAATGGTAAAAGCTCGAGTATCATGTAACTTAATTGCCACTCTACTTTTACATGTGTGGACGACCGACGGGTAACAAGAGTTTCAATTGGGACGCAACTATTAGTATCAGGAAATGATGGGCTTCAGAAAATTACAAAATGTTTGGAATCACCGTCAAGGTATTTGAATCCTTGGTTTGGCCTCCATAAGCTAATTTAATATTCTCAATTACACTCTCAGTTGCATAAGAAGTATGAACAAAGAAATTAAATACAGTAGTATACCAAGAGACTAGAATCTGAACAAGATTAAGATATTCTTGGAGAAAGGAAAACAAAATCTTTCGAGTTTAGAAGAACAATACCCTATATTGCTGAATTAACCTATTGATCAATCAGCCAAGGGAAGTAAAAAGAAATCTGAAATCTAGTGATCCTAGCTAGTTGACTCGAGGTGGTGGGTCAGTTCTGAATGCAGTACTAAGACAAGTAAAAGAAGAGGACAAGAGAGAGATTTATTGTAGTATTTCTTGTTAGACCCCTACTTCATGACTTAATTCATGGTGATTGAACAGACACAGTCTCTATGATTACAGCATGGACCAATACAATCATTAGCCCAACAGAGATACCCACGCACTGCCGCATTTTATACAGTATTTCATCGGTAAGAATAAAAGCAAACCTA
The DNA here is from genome assembly GCA_007407185.1 of Glycine tomentella. NCBI lineage: Eukaryota > Viridiplantae > Streptophyta > Magnoliopsida > Fabales > Fabaceae > Glycine > Glycine tomentella. Next base: position 613,276 of record PYAF01003707.1, read on the forward strand.
TGGTGTCCAACAACAAAAAAGACCAACAAATTAGTACTTGCAATAGGAAGAGGAAGGTCTGCATCACATTATCTCTAACTTGTTACTGTCTTTCCAACACATTTTTCATAATTAATACTTTTGGATTACATATGAAAGATTTTGAGAAGAAAGTAGAGTAGAAGAGAGAATGAGTAAAAAATAAGTAAATTTTAAGTTATTTGGATAAAAAAAAAATACCAATATCATATTATAAAGATATATTTACCTATAAGAGTAGAAGATAGAATGAGTAAAAAATAAGTGAATTTTAATAATTAACAACAATGGTCAGCTGTGGGGATCCAAATTTTTTTTTAGTGGGACAAAAAACTGTTTAATATTTTCTCAAACAAAAAATTATATTAGTTTTATTAAAAATAATAATAAAATTTAAGAACAGTAAAATTTAAAAGAATAAAATGAATAAAATTATTATCAATTTATTCTATATTTTATCTTTTATAATTATTTATATTTATTTTATTAAAAAATTATCTTGTAAGAACAAGATCTATTTTTATGGAAACAAAAAATATTTACTTAATATATTTAAATTAAAATTTTATTTTGTGAGAATAATTACTCCCACATCCTAATAAGTGGATCATGACCGAACGTATACAAATGTTAAAAAAATCGGGGAAAAATACTTTTTTTTTTCTTCAAACTCGGAATGACCCTTTCTCATTCGATCAAGACTAAAAAAAAAAGAATTATTTCTCTTGAAAAATAAACTGTACCAAACAATTGAGACTTAATTTCATTTCCTCCATTTTAAATCCGTCAAACAGGGAGTGGGAGAAAGTTTTTTTAGTGGATTTCAGGCTCTTTTTTCTGTTTTCCCGTTCTTCTTGCCAAACAATTAAAAACTTCATTTTTTTTATAATTGAAAGGATAAATATAAAAGAGATTTTTACTAATAAATTATAAATAATTACATAAATAAATTTAACATCACATTTTTATCTAAAATTTCAATAATATTTATATTTATGAATATTTTTTTATTTATATGATACTTAATTTTTTTATTTTTAATTGAAATTTCACTTATATATCTCTCCCACTTCTTTCTCACCTATTTTTCTTTTTCCAAAATCACCTTAAGGCTTAAACAAATAAACCGTAATAAGTGAATTTTACAAGTAAATAGGGTACTTAAATTATTTTTCATAAAAAAAAATGTGATCTCTAAAAAACATGCAACCTATCTTAATTTTTAACGTGTCAACTTTGGGTGCCAACAATTCCAATCTAATCCATTTATATTATAGGTCAACACAGACCGAGCTTATACTATCGTATACCAGTATGACACCTCGGCCATAAACACACAAATACAAAAAGTTGAGTCCATGAAATAATTAAAAAAATGTTGCTCAATCTATATAAACAACATTAAACTGACGCGATTGGAGCTGTGCCCCGAGATTATGAAAAACAGAGAAAATATTTGCTTCAATAACTGAGAGGTCTCCCACCCTAACCCTGTTAGCCCTATTTGCTAATGTGGCTAACTGCTAACACATTGCTTGAAATTGAAGGACTAATAGTTCAAAAAGATAATGACCAAAATTATAGTTTTTTAAATGCATGGACTAAGATCAATGTTGATTAAGTCTTTATTGACCAAAAATTGTGTTTACCCTAAAAATAAGATGATGTGTCATATGGTAAAAGTTATTCCAAACTAATAAAGCATTTTACATTTTTTATAAATAATTTTAAGAAAACATTCCTATTTAGTTAAAAAAAATCACACAAACAATAAAATAAAGTACTAATATTTTTTGTATTTATTTTTATAGAAAAGGTAAGGAAAGACATGACAGGAGAAGGAACGGAAGACCAAAAGTATATTTTGGGATTGTTCCAAAATGAGAAGGAAAGATATATTTTATTAGAACCCACCTAAAAATGCTTTCCTCTCATGGTCAGGAAAAAAAAATAGTAGAGAAAGTATTTTTTGAAAGAAAAAAGAAAACCCTAAACACCTTTATAGTACCCATTGTGTAAGCACTAATAAAATTATATAAATAATAGTTTCTTAACTACATTCTTTATATATATATATATTCACATTTCTATCATAATTAAAAAAAATCCTATCAATTTAATTGTTTCCTTTTATTTTTTTTCTGCCATTTTACTTTAAAAAAATAGACCCTAAGTGATTTATATAAAAAGATACAAGACATAGATTATGTGTAGTAAAAATTATTCAAAGGGATTTTTTTTGTTATTTCATCATAAATTATTATGTATAATAACTCTATTAATATAAAAATAATGACTTAAATTGACTTATAGTATAAAAACTTTTGGACTTACAATCCATACTTATTAAACTCTTTAAATATAACTATCAAACTATTTTTCCCTTAACGTTGTTAAAAAGCAATTTAACTTTTTCTTTTAACAATTATCAGTCAATTAGATATATATTAATCAATATAATTCTTAACACCACGAAACAAATATATTGATAATTATCAAATTCAGGAATTAATTTGACTGATTTAAAAGACCAAATTTATTGATAATTATTAAAGTTGGAAACTAAGCTTATGTTTGGCTTTGCTTCTAAGAAGTCAATACTAGCGTAAATAAATATTACTACTGTACTATTAGCTTCAGCATCAAAAGAAGCCTTTGGCATGACTTTGGTTCTACACCGACGTAGTTTAGACACTAAATTTGCTTGTGTTGTATCAATAATTCAGCTTCTATTTGTTTTAGAGTTAGAAAATATACTTTTCAATGCAAAATGCACATTTTAATGTAAATATGTCATTCAAATTAATTTAAACAAACACCGTAATAACATGTAACATTTCAAAATCAATTAGCTAAACTAAATCAGTACCAAATTGACCAATAATGTTGATTTTAAGGAATAAATTGATTAATGTTTTACACCTCACCTAACTTTAGGACCTGTTTGTGCCTAATAGCTTTATCCTGTCTGATTTTAGAATATTTATGACTTCGATAACATTAATTTTTTTAAAAAAATCAAAAGTAGGTAGCCAAACTAGAACATAATGGAAGTGATCTCAACTATGTTGGCACCACCAATACTATGACTAGAAGCACACCCCAGAAATTCATTGATCAAAATATGAGCCACATGTAGATGATGATAAAGGGACACTCCATTTACATCCCAACAAGAACGTAAATTAAACCAGAATGTTCTGGAGGCAAAGTATGAGCCATACCCAACAAGAATGTTCTATTAAACCAGAAAGAATGCTCTGTTATTCAGTGATATGCTATGCTATATTAGAAACACTATTTATTGAACAAAAGCCAAAGTTGACAAGGGAGCCACATGTAGATGATGATAAAGGGACACTCCATTTACATCCCAGTTAATTCTAGGTCTCACGATCCATTAGGAAGGTGTGTTTTCTATCTGCAAGAAAGTTCAGCTTTGCTGATAATGACTTAAGTTAGGGCTTTGTTTATTAAGCAGAAAATAAGTCAATATCCATATCTATATAATCAATTTTGATAAGCAACCAAAGATTTACCTTCTATATGCAGTGACAATGATTTTGAGGATGAGAGACAACTCAAAAACTATATACTGCCAAGTTCCATTGTTCTCTCCTTTTCTACTAGGTGGTCTGCCAATGCAGAAACTAGCACTGAAATACACGTGGAGTTCGAAAACAACTTGGATGAGGTTTGATGGAAACAAACAGAGGATTCTGTAATATTTTAAATGAATAAAGAAAAATGGACTCGCAGCCACAGGCTAGTGTAGCAGTACACGATCTACATTAGCTATCAGAGCTACACGCCTATTGCAGAAATTTATGCTGACAGGAGCTAATGAATTTTAAACTTAATAAAGACAATGTGCATTTATGTGCAAATGAAGTTATAAGAAAAGAAGATCAACCAGCAAATATGAGAATCGAGAAATTAAAACAACTGAAAGATGGAAACAGTGTAGTGTTCAAATCCAAGGATCCTTGTTGGTAGGCAATTTATTATTTGTGATTAGAGATCCAAATGGGGATCTCACTCTATCTCAAGAACATATATATCCTGATCGTATACTACTTACAGAGTTACAGACCCAAAATAACACATTGTTAAAGCTAAGCTTTCCCTCTACTTGTGCTGCTCATAACAAACAAAATGGGAACTAAGTGGATGGAAATGGAACTACCTTTATTACATATAGACTAATTTCAGCGATCACATGCAAAGGTATATGACACCTATTCTTTCAGCATGTCCATATTTCTGATCCGAGCATCACTCCTAGAGAGCACATTATCTATCATACAGCTTAGCGATCAAATATTTTACTCACTAGAGTTCGACGTCTGCAATGCTGTCCACCAATAAAAGCTCACGGCCTTATCACTTATGCAGCAGATAGTAGAACGGAATCTGCAAATGAGGCAGAGCCATTATTTGGTGCTCCCTTTATCTTGAGAATCGAAGTAATCAAATTATAAATCTCAACATTCTCAAACGACGGTATCTTCCTCCCTCTAGCAAATCGAGGACCATGTCCAATAAAAATAGTCCTCATGGAGAAAACCGCATTGTCATAACCGTGCGAACCGCCACACTCTTGGCGCTTGGTTCTCTTCTGCTCAACCTTGAAACCTTCCTCAATCAACCCAATTATTGGCGCAATCCGGTCACTTGCGGCATAATGAAGCCGACTAGGCAGATCCTCCTTCAAATACACCCTCAAAAACTTCCCATTGTCAACCTTCCCCGAGCTCAACCCTTCATTCATCTTAGCCACAACATCCGCCGGATCATTACCAGAAGGTGGACGAATTGCAAGCACAGGAGTATGCGTCACAACCCAATCTTTAGGAACATCAATCCAAGGAGCCAAATCATCAAGGAAGATCAACTTCTTATCACAAGTACCAACCATGCCATGATCACCAACCATAATAACACTAACATCCTCAAAAACCCCTCTTTCCTCCAAACCCCTAATCAACCTCCCCATCATTCTATCAATCCCAGCAACAGCCTCAGTGATCTGAGGATCATCAGCACCAACCTTATGTCCCTGATGATCGGGGTCCTCAAAGTAAAGAGTCATGAAATCAGGAATCTGATCACTAGGCAAATCAAAGTACCCCAAAACCGCATCAACCCTATCCTCAAACGAAACAGAAGCATTATAGTGCCTACAATAATTTAAAGGACAAGACCAAGGACCCTTATTTACCTCAGAACCAGGCCAGAAATAAGTTGCAGCCTTTAAGCCGTTTTTTACCACAGTTTCCCACAAGGGTTCCCCGAGCCACCACTTGAGGTCATGGCTGTTACCCATGTAAAAGGGTTCCCCAGAGAGTGGATCGGTGAAGTGGTTATTGATGATGCCGTGGTAAGCAGGGTAGAGGCCAGTGGCGATGGAGTAGTGGTTGGGGAAAGTGAGAGAGGGAAAAACCGGAATCAAACCAGCTTCGGCTTCGGTTCCATTAGCGATCAAACGGGAAATGTGGGGTGTTGGGGTTTTGAATTGGTAACCGAATCGGAAGCCGTCGGCGGAGACTAAGAGGACGACGGGGCGTTTGAGTTTGGACAGAGGACGAGCCACGAGGAGAGGAGAAGGTGGTGGTTTTGAAGAGAAGTAGAGAAAGGCGAAGGCGAAGGATGTTGATAAGGCAATGAAGGTGATGAGGCTGAGAGTGATGAAGAGGGCTTTGTGGGGAGAGGAAGAGGAAGAGGGAGATGGGGTTGAAGAACAAGAGTCGGAGGAGTCGGTGCTGAAGGAAAGAAGACATTTTGATGAAGGAGAGTCTTGGTCGTCGTGGTCTTGGGTTGGGATTGGTGTGGGCTTTGTTGAAGTCATTGCAGACAAGGGATTGGAACCCATGTTGGTGTTCTATGTACTAATGTTGCTGGTTTCTTCCGAGGTTGTGCTTATGGGAAGCTCGGAAGAGAGAAAGTAGCTTGAGCAAGATCTAATTCAATTGTAGCATAGTCCTATGAAAGTGTTGGTTGGAGAAGGATCAGTTTCAGAGTTGAGAAGACAATGTTTAGATGCGGAATAACTAAGGAAGGACCACATTGTACCAATCATCAATGGACAACAAGCTACCAAGAGCTCCACGCGCTGCCTCCTTAGAAAAATTGAAATAATTATGGTCTACATTAATTTATATGATTTGCGATTTTCGTTTTCTTATTCACGATTTTTTTTTTATGTACACGATTTTAATAAATTATAATTATTATTTCTTCTGGAATTGATAATGTCATACCGGTTGATTAAAAAACATAATTTATTTAAAAATACGTGTGAATGACGTAATAAGTCGTTAGATTACAAACATTTATGTTATATGATCAATTAATATTGCTTGATATATGAGATTAAAAAATATTAAATTTTACAAAAATTATAATAAAAAAATAAAAGGATCAAAATCAAAATATCTTATTTTTTAAGGACGGAAACTCATGTTTAAGTCTATAATATATCACTATCACTCCTAATAAAAAAATATAAAACAATGGAATTGTTTTATATGATATTTAGGGTTAAGAATATAAAATAAAAATTATTAAGAAGTAAATATTCTTTTTCATAAATGTTTTTACTTTCATATTTAACATCAGTCTTCAATGGAATCATTTTTAAAACCTTTTTATTAAATTTTCATGTCCCATAATATTAAAAAGAAAAACTAATTTATTCTACACATTGTTGTGCAATAAAAGATTATTGTAAACAATAACATGAGATTTCATGATTAAAAAAATTAAGCTATTGAAATATACATTGGGAAAGGCGGCAAGCTTTGTCAGATATTTGGTGCATCTTGGATCTCTTGGGTGCTGATAGGTTCGTGATGAATTTGAGTTTATAAAAGGTGGCTCACATCAGATTTTATTGATTTAGGAAAATTTGTAGGAAATTTACCTTATATTTTAAAAAATAATATTTATTCATATGCTTAAATAAATCATAGATTAAATTATTAATTATATTTTAATTCAATCAATATATAGTTTAGTAGCTAATAAATATTAAAAAATTAAATTATATTTTTGTAGGAATTTTTTTTATAATTATAATATTATTTAAATAACTATTAAGATAATAATTCTATATTTTGATAATTACAAAAATAAAATATGAAATACTTACATTAAATATATAATTATACTATTAATAATTATAAAAATATGCGTAATACGATGGAAAGTGATGTATCTACCTGTCCCCACTTGACGAAGTTATACGCTCATTAACAATAATTAAACTTATAATTTAATTTTTGTACAGGCTCATTTGTAAAGGTGGTTTAGGAAGGTGAGGGAAATAACGTGCATTGGCTGTGGGTCCTGAGCCGTTGGTTCGTAGGCTCGAGGATTCAATACGGTACACTTTTAATGGTAGTTAATTTTTTGTTTTTTCTTTAGTTATTAAATGCAGTAGTACTATTTAAATCATGTTGTATATGAAGTAACTAATGTTGAAAGAAAATACTTAATTTACGTGCACTCACAATTTTTAAGAATATTTGTCTCAATATTTTGTATTAATGTATCATGGTCATAAAAAAAAAATACTTAAATAACTTTTGATTTTATAAAATTGGGTGCTTTAACAATATAATGCTATTTTGAACAAGAACGATCAAAACCAAAACTGGTTTAAAATCATAACTATAAGAATCAAAATAAAATATTTTAAACTATAAAAATTAAAAGATAGAATTGTTGCAACTATAAGGTCCAAAAATATATATATTATAATTTGGAAAAGTTAGAAATTTTCAAGTTTTCATGACTTAGATATTTTCAATAAAAAAAAATAAGGTTTTCGTGATATAAAGTATATTCAACATGGTTATTAAAAGCTATTTGCTTGAGAAAAGTATTTAATTTTAATAAGATAATAATTAAATTATTTTATAGAAATTAAATTTGAGAATAATTAATTTTTTTTAGTTTTATAATTCTTATGTAAATTATTTGAATTTTAGTATTAATAGTTATATCTAAATAATTTATATGGATAATATGTAAATAATTATGTAAAAAATATCTGTTTCTCTTTCCTATACCTTTATCACCCAAAATTGAAAAAGATAATAACCTTTATCGCTTAATAATTTAATTCTAGTATTGGCTCATTTGTAAAGGTGGGCGTGGCCGTGTGGGTCAGTGAGTTAAGCAACGTGCATTTGGCTGTGGGTCCCGAGACGTTGGTTCCTAGGCTTGTGGATCCAATACGGTACCATTTAATAATTTAGGAAAATATATATTTTTAGTCGTCATATTTTCAATCAAAGGCATTAAAGGTTCATATATTTCATATTGATTAATTTAATTCTCGGTTTCAAAAATATATAAATTTAGTTGCCACTATCTAAAAATTCACCATATTTTTTAAAAATTAAAAGACTAAACTTACATTTTTTGTTAAAATTTAAAGATAAAATTTATCAATATCAAAATATAGACCTTGACCACATTTAACGAAAAGTATAGAAGTTAAAAATATTTTTTTTTCTAATAATAATTTTTTGTGAGTTTCACTATTTATTTATCGAGTTTATTTTTAATTTGCAGTTTTAAATAAAGTTTAATCAATATGCCATTTGTTTCCTTTTAATTATTAATGTTTTAGAAAAAAAATTACTATCAGGTATTTATTTTTCACTTTTAAATTTCAAGATAACATTGATTATTAGTTTATCAATTATTCCCTCACTTCTTACCGAAGTTATACATTTATATGTATTTATTGTGAAGCAAACCTAAAAAATGGTATAACAGGAAAATTCAAAAAATATAAAAGTAAAGACAATCTTAAAAAGATTACAAACTAAAAAACTAATAAAACTAAGGGACAACAAAAATTAAGATATTAACATCACTTCAACACTTTTTGTGTAAAACTAAAGATATGATCCACAATAAAAATGAAATTGAGAAAATATCAATTGAACACCTTATTTTTTTATTCATTTTTCCTTAATAATATTGTTTTTTATTTTTTCTCTCGTATATTTAAAGGGTCTTAAAGGAAATGGGTCTGTCCATGCTGATCCCTCTTGGGTTCATCCCTAACTTGAACAATAGTGTCATCTCTTATAGCATATTTGGTAGGAAGGAAATAAATAAATGAGAGATAAAAAAGATGAAATTAGGGAAAAGAGAAATAGAGTAAATTGAAATATATAAGAAATAAAATGAAATGTGAGTGTCTTATTTAAGAGAAATATAAAAAATATATATATGAAAATAAAATAAATAAAAAATACAAAAAAATCATTTTAGTCTTTTCAATCCATTATTTCCATGACAATTGATTGTCATACATTTTAGGTAGTTTAATGTTGGTTTCATATGAATTTTACACTTTTTTTTTATTTTCTCTCTAATTTCGACCCTATTAAACAACTCACATTTCTCATTTATTTTTTATTATCCTTCCCTTTTTCCTATTTTCCTTCTATTTCATAACTACCAAACAAATTGGTAAGCCAAGACTTTGTTCTTGCTAGAACATCAATTAATTATTTAAAAATAAGCTATAAGAGTTTATAAATTAATTGATTTATTTGGTCTAAGTAACTTGTATAAACTAATAAGAAAAGCCTATAATTTTCCCGAAAACCTTATCAAACACACTAAAAAGAACAATGCGGGTTGGTAAATTGCTTTACATAGTGTATTTCAAGTCTCTTTAATAGCTATACTTGATAAGCAATTGATTGGGTAATGGTTATTTGTTACTTGACGGATCATTTTGAATTACCTCGTTAATATTGTCTATAAACAAATTATACAGGGGTTATGATTATAGATGTCAAATAAGTCATCTACCTCTTATGCTCGATCAAGCTAACACTATCCACCGATACAAATCAAACACCGAAAGTTATTACAATTTCAAAACTTCCAATGAATCTTATGTGACTTAATTTTTTATTCATTCCAATTACAAATTTGTTATGTTAGGTATTGTATTCCTTTAATTCTCTACGTCAAATTCTATTAGATGACCTGATTGGTCTTTTTTTTTTTTTGTGCTTATGTGTTTGAATTTGAGATTGTGAGGCTGTTTATCCCTCTAACTCTTTTGATACATATTTAGATCTTCATGTCATAATACTTGATGTTGAAAAACTCTATATCATTCAATTTTTATTGAGTTGACTTATCTAAGACTTCAAATATGACATTATTATATAACTTATATTAAATTTAAAAGACAAACATATTACATTTAACACTTAATGCTCTTTGACTAAGTTTTTTTTTTTTGAGACACAGTCTACCAACTGTCACATATAATTTTAACCTGAGATTAGTAAGCCAAATGATACTTTAATCCAGGTGAACAAGAACTAATTTTAGCCCTACAATGTATGTGTGTGTATATATATTAAATTATATAGTGTATTTTTGACAATTATTACATAACTTTATAATTTTCAACTAAATAATGTTTTTTTAAAATTTAGTTGGGTTGAAAATTTTTTTTCAACATATATCATATATGCAAAATTTTACATTAATCCAAAAATTTATTATCTCATTCATATAGATTAAAGTTGATATAATATAAACACTTCAAAGTACACCAAAATATAGATAATTTAATTATTTTTTGTTGTTATTCAATTTCGATAAAATTTGACATAAATGATCTCAATAATTTGTAGATATAATTCAATATTAAATAAATAAAAATCACATTTTATATTAAGTTATAATAATTATTAAAGTTTCATTAATTTAATTTGATATCTCATTTATATATATAAAACAGTTTATACGTATGCACGTTGTTTAGTTGATTGGTAGGTGGCTCAAGGACTGCACGTGTGGCTTTATATGAAAAATAAAAAACAATTAGTGTGCATCGCATGCACCCCATTCCAAATTTAATTAAGTTATCATCTCTGTTCAACTACCCCAACCAAACCAGTTTGCCGTGGCTCCCCAAAGTGCTCTGTACCAAAAACGTGACCAATTCACTAATCACTGCTGTTGTATGTAAAATTACCTTAAACTAATTATCAATTTATTTTTAAGAAAACACTATTGTCATCGACTTTTCTCATGTGCATGAAGATATTTTTTAACCGGAAATTAAAAAATATTTCTTTTATAAAAAAAATCAAAATGAATTATATCTATCTTGGCAAAACTTTTCTACACACCCTAATCAGCATGCTATCTAACAATTTGTTGGTGTTTTTGGTAACATCATAACGTAATCGATCCACGTTAAATTTACAAAGTCGCCTAAGCCAAAAAAATGTATAAAAAAAAAAGAAAGGAAAAGAAACAAATTGAAGTAAATAACTATGAAAAGTTAGTGAAAAGGGTTTTTATATTGTTTATCTAATCATAAATTATCATGTACAATAAATTAATTAATTTTTATAATAATTATTTTAAAAGTCATTTTTTTTACTGGTGATAGTAATGTAATCTTTTTACATTAATAATAAATGCATGTATAAAAATAATAGTTTAATTTATATATATTTAGAGTTTAAAATTTTCTACACCATCAATAAATAAAAAATCATGATATTATGGTAAGTAAAATAATTATAGAAGTCAATAAATTTTTATACATATTGATTTATTATTAGATAATAACATTATAAAAACTAGGAGTATTCACATCCAATCCAATAAAAAAAACTTACAAAAACTGATCCAAAAAGAAGAAAAAAATCTATAAAAATCATGTGA
>PYAF01003707.1:631159-641347 GCA_007407185.1 Glycine tomentella
ACATGGAATTAGTTCTCAGTGATTTTGCATGTTAGCTCCATAATTTTACCTAAATGTGTCCGTATTTAATGTTTTGGATTACAGATTCCATTTTCATCTATCAATGGCTCCAGTAACAGTAGCATCTTCAGATTCAATCAAGCCAAGAGGTCTTTCATCAAACATTTTGGCTTATAGATATAGAGTGTTTATACACCCTTTCTTTGGTTCATTTGACACCTTCTAAAGTTTTATTCTGTATAACCCTTTATTTGGTTAGTTGACTTCATATGTTTTGATTTCTATAGATGTTTGCATCGTTGGTGTTGCACGTACACCAATGGGTGGATTTCTTGGTACTCTGTCATCTCTATCTGCCACCAAGCTAGGCTCTATAGCTATTGAAGGTAACTATGGAAGCCTATGTCAGTGCTTATTACATTCCATTTGAAATTTATTTGTGTTTACATGTTTTTCGTTCATCTGTAGCTGCTCTTAAAAGGGCCAATGTTGATCCATCCCTTGTGGAAGAAGTATTTTTTGGGAATGTTCTTAGTGCTAATTTGGGGCAAGCTCCTGCAAGACAAGCTGCTCTTGGAGCAGGAATATCCAATTCAGTTATCTGCACTACCGTTAACAAAGTTTGTGCATCAGGAATGAAAGGTGTGTTTATAATAAAAGCAATTCTATTTGTTTCTTTGTATTTTTGTTTAAAAGTACAGAAAAAAGAATATTAACCTTGTTATGGTTATTGCAGCTGCAATGCTTGCTGCGCAAAGTATTCAATTAGGCACAAATGATGTTGTTGACTTGTTGTGGCTGGTGGTATGGAAAGCATGTCTAATGTACCCAAGTACCTGGCTGAAGCAAGGTCAATATTGCCTCTAAATCGACACTCTCCTTAAGATTAGTTCTTGTGTTGAAATAAACTGATTCAATACTAAAAGTTCAGGAAAGGATCACGCCTTGGACATGATTCACTTGTTGATGGGATGTTGAAAGATGGTTTGTGGGATGTCTATAAGGATGTTGGCATGGGAGTGTGTGCTGAGCTTTGTGCAGATAACCATGCATTAACAAGAGACGACCAGGTATTTTAGGATTAATTTCTGTTCAGAAAGGTTTCGGCAGGACCATTGTAATCAATTTTTTGTTGATGTCTCTGTTTTACCCTCAGGATAACTATGCAATTCAGAGTTTTGAACGTGGAATTGCTGCCCAAGAAAGTGGTGCCTTTTCATGGGAAATTGCTCCAGTTGAAGTCTCTGGCGGAAGGGGAAGACCATCAACAGTTGTTGATAAGGATGAAGGCCTAGGAAAGGTAACCATATAAATAACTTGAACCGTGGTAAATACTTGTTCTTGTATAAATATGGTGAGCCTACGAAAACACATGTTTACCCAATAATTCACGAGTCTTTAAATTTGTTAGAAGACTATAAGGTGATAATTAATCAAGAGTTGGAATTGGAATTTATGATTTTTTTCTCTTCACATTAACATTTATATGTATGTTACTTCTAGCTGCAATTATTGTTACTATAGTCATTAATTTTGTCTATACTTTCAGTTGAATAAAAATAAATATATTGTTATATTTTTCCTTTTCCTATGCCAGTTTGATGCTGCCAAGTTGCGCAAACTTCGGCCAAGTTTCAAGGAGACTGGAGGTTCTGTTACGGCTGGCAATGCTTCCAGCATAAGGTTAATATATTATCGAAATTTGTTAAACTTTTTCCTACATAACGATTTGTATTTGGATGCCCTTGTCAATTATTTATTGTTATAAAATACTATATATATATAGGGAGTCAAAGGACTTTTTTAATTGGTCATGTGACCTTAAAAAACTTTTAATATTGACCATTAATGTATGGTTGTATGGTCCAAATTTGTTCATCTTATTCTTATATAAAATGGAATTTTCAATATATACATCTCCAATATGTGTCTTAAACGCTCAAATGCTATTAACTGACACATATCTACTCTTTTTTTTTGTAATTTTTAGTTTGACATTAGTGATTAGCCCTGGTTTTTAATAAAATGAAAATTGTCTTGCTAACAGTGATGGTGCTGCTGCACTAGTTTTGGTGAGTGGAGAGAAGGCACTGAAGCTTGGGCTTCAAGTTATTGCAAAAATCACTGGATATGCTGATGCTGCTCAGGTACATAAAATATATTTTAAATATGAACTACATCTTCAGACTATAAAAAATAAGAAATAGAAAAACCATTTTGGCATTCACATTATTTCTAGTGTTTGATATGTTATTAGTATAATTTCATACTCATATGAGGTTGAGCTGTGCAGGAACCAGAGTTATTTACAACGGCTCCATCCCTTGCCATTCCCAAAGCTATTGCCAAGGCGGGGTTGGAGTCTTCACAAATTGATTTTTATGAAATTAATGAAGCCTTTGCGGTAGGATTTCATGTCAAATTTCAACGGTAGTAATTTTTCAACTCATGATGCGGTGAATTTTAATTCTTCATATTGCTGTCTGTAGGTTGTGGCTCTTGCAAATCAGAAACTTCTTGGACTTAACTCGGTTAGTTTTTCCCCTTGTCACTGTGCGAAAGTTGTAATCCTTTAGTGCATGTATAATAAACTATTTCCAATTGACTGTCTTGAAGAGTGCATGCTGTTGTAAGTCCAGAACACCTCTTTGCACAGTGCAGAACATGTTAAAATTTGTCTATAATCCATAATTTAACTTCATTGTGACCATTAATGGATGTACCCCTCCATTTATTTCTTTTAACTATTAATTTGCAGGAAAAAGTAAACGTACATGGTGGAGCTGTTGCACTGGGTCATCCTCTTGGTTGCAGTGGTGCTCGCATTCTGGTGACACTTTTGGGGGTATGTGCTCAGTTCATAACTTTGATGTTTTATAATATATAGTAGCATGCATGTTGACAGATTGCCTTGTGTTTGTAGAAAAAAGTCTATCATAGTGCTCATCTCTTAAATTCTTTGTTTAATTATTTAAATTCGTTATGTTCAATTATTCAAAAAGATAATGTAATAATTTTATTATTTTGTCCACTTTTTTTTAATAAATTACATTGAGAGTAGTTTATTGTGAGAGTGAAATGAACAAACCTTGATCATTTGATCTTTATATGAATGGTATTACAACAAAAAATAATAATATTTTTAAAGTGATTATCTGATATTTTAAGTAACTTATAATTCTGACTATAAGTTGTTGCGGGATAAGGCTTTCTTGTTGTTGTTTATGATTTTGACTAACTATTATGGATCTTTCCCCAATATTGAATGTGTTCTTTTTCAATTCAGTTAATCTAAAAGTCATCACCTGCAGGTACTGAAGCAGAAGAATGGGAAGTACGGAGTTGGTGGCATTTGCAATGGAGGAGGTGGTGCATCTGCCCTTGTTGTTGAGCTTCTGTAAGACCTATTTCATGTTCCGTAGATGTGCTTTTAAGAGCCAGCGTTTGGTGCAAAGCTCAAAAGATCTTGCCTCCCTCTTTAGCAAGCGAACATCCAAGTTTCAAATTTATTACAAGGACAAGACCGAACGAGAGAGAAATTTAGCTACATAGTTGTTAGGTTTAAGTCGCATCTTGTGAAAGTGAAATTTTCTTAGCATCAAAGTAGAACATGAAACAATATTATCCAAATTTTAGTTTTCTCCGAAATTTAATTGGCTTACTTTGGTTTGGAATGAATCATTATAAAACCTGTTATTCCAAGCACAAGATTACAGATTCCCGTGGTTTGCAAAATGTGTTCCAGAACTGAAATTGCCAAAAAGAGTGGAAATAATGAAGTTGTAGTTGGTCTTGCGTCTGCTAATTTAGATCTAACATTTTATTCTGAATATTCTCGCACGCCAAGCAAGTCAAAGTATTTTCTCTTTCTTAGGGGGTAGATTAAAAAGATTCACAAGACGCATTAGGATTGACTAAGCATTCTATGATATTTTTTTTGTTCCTAAGATTACTATGAGAAATTTACATTGTACCGTCTACATTAAGTTTTTGGGTTATTATTGTTATTGAAGTAAAATAATATCAATTTAATCAATGATAAATATCCATTAAAAAATTTGACTAATTATTTCTATTAGAATTTTCTTTTTTAATTATATTTTTTTCATATATAAAATTTAAATTTGAAATCTTACTTAAATAATATAAGTCTAATTTTATTAAAATCTATTCTACTTATTCTTATTGCCTTTATTTTTCTTCCAGTTACTTATATTATATAAAAGAGAAATGTTAGCGCATACTTTCTACTCCATTTGGTAAAAGATTTTTAGTTTGGAAGATTAGTGGTCAAGTGAACGACGAATTTGTCTTGATCTTTTGATAACTAACATGAAGGAGGAATAAAAGATGGTTATCCAACCAAATACGTAAATATATAAAATCGTAAAATTAAAACTATAATAATATAAAAGAATCATAAATGGTAAACTTAATACCTGTTAATTTCTTTACTTTTATTACACTAGTTTTTGTGTAAAGAATGAATATTTAGGTGAGAAATTTTAAATAGAAAATTTAATTTGTAAGAGAATTTAAAATTTTAAATATTAGGCCGATTGTTATAGTTTCTTTTATGATTTTTTTTTTCGTTTTGCATGATTTTGTTTCAATTTTTCAAAATAACTGGAAACTAAAAAAAATACGACTAAAATCAGAAGTTAGTTTGAAATTTTTTTCATAAAATCAGTTATTTCTTAAAAAAAAACTATTTTTTAGAATGGTAAACAAATGCAAATTACCTTATACCGTTTTTTTAAACTATTTTACACGAGAATAAGTTTTATTTAAAAGTTGTATTTGTTTTATGGTATCGAAAAAGATTCTCGAGAAAGTGACTGAGAACATTGTATTTTCATGTTTGATATAAGTTTTATAAAAAAAATTATTGATTTATGCAATATGAATTATTTATACTTGTCATTTTATTTTCATGGTGAAAGGTAGAAATTATTTTTTTTGGAAATTGAAAGGTCCATCTTACATTCCCATAAAAAATGGAACTATTTTCTACTATGTCCTCACTTCATTCTTCACTTCTTTCACTTTTATAGTTTTTTTATTTTTTAAATTTTTATTGAATAAATTTTTATGGAAATTATATTTGTACGCATAAAGTAAATACATAATTAATCCTATTTTTAATAATAAAACATGTTTTAAAAGGCCCAGGCCCAGATCCAGGCCAAACGAAGTTTTGATCTGACTTGTTTCCAGTCATATATACACGTCAAGCAAATTCTTTAAACAGTCATAATTTTTTATAGGAATGTCCGATGGAGGCGTATTTTATGTCAAAACGCTCGAAATTGAAAGAAGTAATCGAAAAAATAAAAAACAGCATGCAATTCACTAATTGAGTATATAAAAAATCAAAAAAACGAGCAATTTTTTTGAAGTTGAAAGACAAAATCGCATTTTTGAGGCACTTAGAGGCCTCGTTTGGGAAAAAATTTTGGGCAAGTCCCCGAGGGAGACTTGCCCAGGCCTTCTCCTCTCGATTTCGAGCGCGTGGCCACCGGTTTCGCGTCAATTGGACGTCCCAGTCAAAAGTTATGGCCTTCCGAAGTTTTTTCGCATCGCGCCGCTATTTGACATGTGTCCCAAAATGACACGTGTCAGCACCGTAGGAGTCGCGCCTCCCTGGGGCGCCACTAAGCCCCTGTCGCGCCTCCGGTCCCGCCCTGCTGAGGCGCCACTGCTTGCTATACATAGATAAATAAGTTTCAAACTACAGTATATAAGTAATTTATTAATAAAACTATAATATATATATTTTTTTGCCTCTCAATTTGAATTAAAGAACTTTTTTTTTTTTGTTCCCATGCATTTGCAAAGATTGCCGTGTCTAGTTATGAATATACTTTTTGTTACTTGGACAAGCTTAAAAAAGCAAGGCACTCTCTTGACATTTTTTTAAATGTTTCATAAATTACTTTTTCTATCGCATGAGAAAAACATTAAAACAGTTTTATTTTGTCATAAGATTATCTAATTATTATAATTTTTAAAACATGTTTTATTATTAAAAATAGGATTAATTATGTATTTACTTTATGCGTACAAATATAATTTCCATAAAAATTTATTCAATAAAAATTTTAAAAAAAAAAACTATAAAAGTGAAAGAAGTGAAGAATGAAGTGAGGACATAGTAAAAAATTGATATTATTTTACTTCAATAACAATAATAACCCAAAAACTTAATGTAGACGGTACAATGTAAATTTCTCATAGTAATCTTAGGAACAAAAAAAATATCATAGAATGCTTAGTCAATCCTAATGCGTCTTGTGAATCTTTTTAATCTACCCCCTAAGAAAGAGAAAATACTTTGACTTGCTTGGCGTGCGAGAATATTCAGAATAAAATGTTAGATCTAAATTAGCAGACGCAAGACCAACTACAACTTCATTATTTCCACTCTTTTTGGCAATTTCAGTTCTGGAACACATTTTGCAAACCACGGGAATCTGTAATCTTGTGCTTGGAATAACAGGTTTTATAATGATTCATTCCAAACCAAAGTAAGCCAATTAAATTTCGGAGAAAACTAAAATTTGGATAATATTGTTTCATGTTCTACTTTGATGCTAAGAAAATTTCACTTTCACAAGATGCGACTTAAACCTAACAACTATGTAGCTAAATTTCTCTCTCGTTCGGTCTTGTCCTTGTAATAAATTTGAAACTTGGATGTTCGCTTGCTAAAGAGGGAGGCAAGATCTTTTGAGCTTTGCACCAAACGCTGGCTCTTAAAAGCACATCTACGGAACATGAAATAGGTCTTACAGAAGCTCAACAACAAGGGCAGATGCACCACCTCCTCCATTGCAAATGCCACCAACTCCGTACTTCCCATTCTTCTGCTTCAGTACCTGCAGGTGATGACTTTTAGATTAACTGAATTGAAAAAGAACACATTCAATATTGGGGAAAGATCCATAATAGTTAGTCAAAATCATAAACAACAACAAGAAAGCCTTATCCCGCAACAACTTATAGTCAGAATTATAAGTTACTTAAAATATCAGATAATCACTTTAAAAATATTATTATTTTTTGTTGTAATACCATTCATATAAAGATCAAATGATCAAGGTTTGTTCATTTCACTCTCACAATAAACTACTCTCAATGTAATTTATTAAAAAAAAGTGGACAAAATAATAAAATTATTACATTATCTTTTTGAATAATTGAACATAACGAATTTAAATAATTAAACAAAGAATTTAAGAGATGAGCACTATGATAGACTTTTTTCTACAAACACAAGGCAATCTGTCAACATGCATGCTACTATATATTATAAAACATCAAAGTTATGAACTGAGCACATACCCCCAAAAGTGTCACCAGAATGCGAGCACCACTGCAACCAAGAGGATGACCCAGTGCAACAGCTCCACCATGTACGTTTACTTTTTCCTGCAAATTAATAGTTAAAAGAAATAAATGGAGGGGTACATCCATTAATGGTCACAATGAAGTTAAATTATGGATTATAGACAAATTTTAACATGTTCTGCACTGTGCAAAGAGGTGTTCTGGACTTACAACAGCATGCACTCTTCAAGACAGTCAATTGGAAATAGTTTATTATACATGCACTAAAGGATTACAACTTTCGCACAGTGACAAGGGGAAAAACTAACCGAGTTAAGTCCAAGAAGTTTCTGATTTGCAAGAGCCACAACCTACAGACAGCAATATGAAGAATTAAAATTCACCGCATCATGAGTTGAAAAATTACTACCGTTGAAATTTGACATGAAATCCTACCGCAAAGGCTTCATTAATTTCATAAAAATCAATTTGTGAAGACTCCAACCCCGCCTTGGCAATAGCTTTGGGAATGGCAAGGGATGGAGCCGTTGTAAATAACTCTGGTTCCTGCACAGCTCAACCTCATATGAGTATGAAATTATACTAATAACATATCAAACACTAGAAATAATGTGAATGCCAAAATGGTTTTTCTATTTCTTATTTTTTATAGTCTGAAGATGTAGTTCATATTTAAAATATATTTTATGTACCTGAGCAGCATCAGCATATCCAGTGATTTTTGCAATAACTTGAAGCCCAAGCTTCAGTGCCTTCTCTCCACTCACCAAAACTAGTGCAGCAGCACCATCACTGTTAGCAAGACAATTTTCATTTTATTAAAAACCAGGGCTAATCACTAATGTCAAACTAAAAATTACAAAAAAAAAGAGTAGATATGTGTCAGTTAATAGCATTTGAGCGTTTAAGACACATATTGGAGATGTATATATTGAAAATTCCATTTTATATAAGAATAAGATGAACAAATTTGGACCATACAACCATACATTAATGGTCAATATTAAAAGTTTTTTAAGGTCACATGACCAATTAAAAAAGTCCTTTGACTCCCTATATATATATAGTATTTTATAACAATAAATAATTGACAAGGGCATCTAAATACAAATCGTTATGTAGGAAAAAGTTTAACAAATTTCGATAATATATTAACCTTATGCTGGAAGCATTGCCAGCCGTAACAGAACCTCCAGTCTCCTTGAAACTTGGCCGAAGTTTGCGCAACTTGGCAGCATCAAACTGGCATAGGAAAAGGAAAAATATAACAATATATTTATTTTTATTCAACTGAAAGTATAGACAAAATTAATGACTATAGTAACAATAATTGCAGCTAGAAGTAACATACATATAAATGTTAATGTGAAGAGAAAAAAATCATAAATTCCAATTCCAACTCTTGATTAATTATCACCTTATAGTCTTCTAACAAATTTAAAGACTCGTGAATTATTGGGTAAACATGTGTTTTCGTAGGCTCACCATATTTATACAAGAACAAGTATTTACCACGGTTCAAGTTATTTATATGGTTACCTTTCCTAGGCCTTCATCCTTATCAACAACTGTTGATGGTCTTCCCCTTCCGCCAGAGACTTCAACTGGAGCAATTTCCCATGAAAAGGCACCACTTTCTTGGGCAGCAATTCCACGTTCAAAACTCTGAATTGCATAGTTATCCTGAGGGTAAAACAGAGACATCAACAAAAAATTGATTACAATGGTCCTGCCGAAACCTTTCTGAACAGAAATTAATCCTAAAATACCTGGTCGTCTCTTGTTAATGCATGGTTATCTGCACAAAGCTCAGCACACACTCCCATGCCAACATCCTTATAGACATCCCACAAACCATCTTTCAACATCCCATCAACAAGTGAATCATGTCCAAGGCGTGATCCTTTCCTGAACTTTTAGTATTGAATCAGTTTATTTCAACACAAGAACTAATCTTAAGGAGAGTGTCGATTTAGAGGCAATATTGACCTTGCTTCAGCCAGGTACTTGGGTACATTAGACATGCTTTCCATACCACCAGCCACAACAAGTCAACAACATCATTTGTGCCTAATTGAATACTTTGCGCAGCAAGCATTGCAGCTGCAATAACCATAACAAGGTTAACATTCTTTTTTCTGTACTTTTAAACAAAAATACAAAGAAACAAATAGAATTGCTTTTATTATAAACACACCTTTCATTCCTGATGCACAAACTTTGTTAACGGTAGTGCAGATAACTGAATTGGATATTCCTGCTCCAAGAGCAGCTTGTCTTGCAGGAGCTTGCCCCAAATTAGCACTAAGAACATTCCCAAAAATACTTCTTCCACAAGGGATGGATCAACATTGGCCCTTTTAAGAGCAGCTACAGATGAACGAAAAACATGTAAACACAAATAAATTTCAAATGGAATGTAATAAGCACTGACATAGGCTTCCATAGTTACCTTCAATAGCTATAGAGCCTAGCTTGGTGGCAGATAGAGATGACAGAGTACCAAGAAATCCACCCATTGGTGTACGTGCAACACCAACGATGCAAACATCTATAGAAATCAAAACATATGAAGTCAACTAACCAAATAAAGGGTTATACAGAATAAAACTTTAGAAGGTGTCAAATGAACCAAAGAAAGGGTGTATAAACACTCTATATCTATAAGCCAAAATGTTTGATGAAAGACCTCTTGGCTTGATTGAATCTGAAGATGCTACTGTTACTGGAGCCATTGATAGATGAAAATGGAATCTGTAATCCAAAACATTAAATACGGACACATTTAGGTAAAATTATGGAGCTAACATGCAAAATCACTGAGAACTAATTCCATGT
>PYAF01003707.1:641447-652831 GCA_007407185.1 Glycine tomentella
ACCTCGGTCCCCACAACGCCCTCAGCAAGGCATTCACACTCGCCCCAAGCTTAGAAGCATAAATCTCCGCAAACTCACGAATCCCAAATCCCCAACCATCTAAAGCGCATGCGAATATAACATTTCCTTTCTGCGGCTGAAAAACATCCTCGTTATCGTCGTAGTCCTCCAGGGTCTCGCCGGTGGTGGTGCCGGTGCCCATGCCCGCGAGGAGGGAATCCACGTCGGAGAGATACTTTTCGGATTTATAAGCGCTGACTATTCCGTTGACCTCGTGAACGATTCGTAAGAGGCGCGTGTAGGCCTCGGAGGGGGTGAGTTTGAGCTCGGTGATTAAGCGATCGAGTTTGTTAAGGACGAGGCAGGGGGTGAGGCGCTCGATCCAGCACTGGCGGAGGACTGCGTGGGTCTGGATGTGGACGCCCTCGACGGCGTCGACGAGGAGGAGGGCGCCGTCGCTGAGTCGGGCGGCGGTGGAGACCTCGCTGCAGAAGTCGATGTGGCCGGGGGAGTCGATGAGGTTCACCGCGTAGCGGCCGGCATAGCGGAGGAGGATGGAGGAGCTCTTCATCGTGATGGCGCGGCGCTGCTCCTCGTCCAGATAGTCCATGAAGCGGACGCGGCCGGCGAGCTTCGGGTGGACAACGCCTCCGCCCGCGGCAGCGATGAGGTGGTCGGCGAGGGTGGTCTTTCCGTGGTCCACGTGCGCTAGGATGCAGATGTTGCGTATGAGGTCCCTCTCGTGGTCGATGCAATCGGGACTTCCCTCCTCCATTATTCGAATCTCAAGACGCACTTAAGGTGATACAATCACGTCGGAATCGGCAAAAAGACGCAGACGCAGAAGCAGAGAGAGCGGTGGGGATGGAGGCGCGGGGGCAACGACGCTGTCACAATTTTTGGGGAGGGGGCTGCTCACATTTCACGATTTAGAGTGGGTGTGGGAAAAAGGGGTGGTAGGTTTGCCTTTTGCATAGATCGAGGCTTGGGGGGGTGGGGCGGGGGGTTAAGTGATTTTTTTTTTAGAATAAAAGTGTTGGGGTCGAGGCTGGGGGGGTTCAATTGATTTTTTTATAAGAAAAGTGTTGGGGGGTATTAGCACATACAGAGGCTTTTGGGGGTTTTAATTTTTTTTTTAACAAAAGTATTTGGAACTTTGAATTTTAAATTAAATGAATACTTTATTAAGCCTATTAATAATAAATAAATGGTAATAAATAAATTGTGTATATAGGAATTTTTTTTTTAGACATATGAAATATGTTTATAAAATACTCATAAATTATTAATATAGAGTAAAAGTAAATTGAGTATAAATATGTGTATGATATAGAGATAAGATCATACTGTTATTATATTTTTTCTTGATTAAAAACGGGTTATTGAGTGAAAATTAACTTTCTATATTTTTGTATTGATGATTTTGTGTTATAAAAATTTTAATTTTTTGTTATATACCGGGTCATGCGGGTTAATCAGTGATCCACTGGTTCGACCACTGACCCAGTGACCCAGTACCTTGACCGGTTCGATCACCGGTTCGGTTTTTAAAACTATGGAAATAACTCATCGGAAATAGGCCTTTTTCTTGTAGTGGTATAAAAAACCCTAAAACGCGATTTGGAGGAAGAAGATCTCCAGTATGTTCGTTCGGCTTTAATTTTTAATTGAATATTCTTTTTATGAGGTTTTTAATTGAATATTAGTTACTGCTAAATGCTAATGATATATTTGTTTTATTTTAGGAATCGGTCTTAAAATTGAGATATAGATATAATAATAATATTGTAAATTTTAAGTGAGATGATAAATCATACTAATTAAATTGGTATGTTTGTAGTTTGTATCGCACGGCACGAGAAAAATATATCATTTTTTTAAATAAAAATTCTATTCCATAAAATAATTTTATTATTATAATATAATTTAATATTTGAATATTTTTAATCATGTTTATTTTCTTTTTTATAATATTTTTTTCTATTTTAGATTATTATTATTATTATTATAAATTGTGGTAACATTTTTTTATTTGTCTATCATAGATAATTTGAATTTTAAGATTACTTTTATTTTAATTTATTATTTCGTGTGATTTTAATATTTTATTAGTGTGTAAAAGTGTCTAATATTGTTTTCTCTTGCAAAAAGACAAACACTATTTTATTTAGTGAATTGTCTAATAATTTTTCGTGTTTGAACCTAACTATCTTATATTATAATGATAATTATAAATTTTTATATTTTAAATAAATTATTCCCACTGACCCAGAATCTTAGATCCACGTACATGTTCTTTACTCTATGTTCGGTTTTGGGGTGGAGTTAGGAGGGTTTTATATTTCTTTTCCCATGACTTGTTTACCCATCCTGTATTGACTTGGCGGTTAATTTTAAGTGAGCATTCTTTATGCTTTAATAAACCTTTTTGGTGGTTAATATTTCTAATAATTTTAATATAACAAAGACCTCTTAATTCTTCTGATACAGCTAAACTCTAGATGACCCATTCATAATTAACTTCATGATTCTATTTGCAACCAAACAACAGTTATATAAAAGAAATAATTCCAAAACTAAAATCAAAGGATGAGAGTTGTGTCTCTCCAAAGCCATTCTCACAGCCATTT
This sequence comes from Glycine tomentella, assembly GCA_007407185.1. Classification (NCBI taxonomy): domain Eukaryota; kingdom Viridiplantae; phylum Streptophyta; class Magnoliopsida; order Fabales; family Fabaceae; genus Glycine; species Glycine tomentella. Next base: position 644,078 of record PYAF01003707.1, read on the forward strand.
AAAGTTTCTCTGGCCTCTGTGTCATCCAACCAATTTATTAATACTTGAACTTTCTTCATGTATAGCAAATATATATAAATACCTACAACAATTACAACGATAACATCAACTCCTTATATAACCTTAAAATCAACAAAAAAAAATACACTTTCGCTGCACTAAACTTCAAATTGTATCTGGATAAGCTATGAGATAAATCCAAAACTCGTTGCAACCTCAACCTCATCCTCATCCAAAATCTGAACCAAAACACTTTATTAAAATATTAAATTAAAAAAATCAGCAAACATGAAGTCTAAATTCAGTTTAATTTAATTATCCCATATATGAAATATTTACTACTTTTTGCTGCATAGAGAAATGAAGGGAAAAAATTGAAGCTTTTCACATGAACCACATTTAGAGAAACCCTTCTATATATCAAAACGAAAAAAAAAATTCGGAAAAGAACAAAGATTCATTAACTAATAATCATAGATATTTAACGAACTTGGTTCCTGGCAGTTACAAGCCGGTTTGGAACTCTACAAATATGTTGTTTCAGTTTCGTTAAATGTCCCTTCACAACCAATTAACTAACATTTGTCTGCCATCAAACGTATACATAACGTACTCAATTCTTGGATTCACAGAAATTCCGACAGTACAAAATTTTCATTCAACCTTTTTGGATTGTGTAGCATGCAAGTAAAAGGTAAAAAATAGATATGAATAAGAAAAGGAAAAGAGAATTGGCATGCCATGCGTGCATCATGCAAAGATGAGAGTGTGATCTTTACATTCATGTGTTAGAATAGTTGCAATCTTAATTGTCTATTTAGTGTTTACATTATGATGTGACTGTGTATTTATTCCCTGTTAAATATCATTCTTTGGTTATTGGGAAGATGATGATATCATGATAATCACATGGCAATTGTTATACTTTATATTCCAATGGTAATTAATTTCAGATGCAGATTAGGAAATCACATTTGAATAGTTTTTTCACCCCTTTTTTGGGGTGTTTTGGAGATCTTCATGAATAAAAGTTAATTCATCACTTTCCGTTACTTTGCCTGTTATGTGCATTAGAAGTTCAGAATATATTGCATGTCTGCCTCTCGTAAAGTTGGGTAGGGACACGTTACATATAAAACAATATTTGAAATTGAAAATATTTAAGCACTGGTTGCAATTATTATTTTGATGTTTTGCTTACTATTAGTTTCGTTCACTAACCTCTTGATGAAGATGCTTTAATATTCAAATTCAAAGCACTAAGGCTTATTGTCATGACTTTGGCTTTATATACAGGGTATTTATAAAAATATACACTACTTATGATTTATAAAGGAATTTGAACAAAAAAAATTATCTGTAAGAACATTGATTTACATTCAGTTTGTCCCATAAGAAAACATTAATGAAGAATTTTATTCTATTTAGTCGCCATAGTTCCATATCTTTATTTGTCTCTCTCCAAGAAACAACAGTCTTCCTAGTTCCTAGTAATTCCTCATCAATTCTTCTGAGTATCATAGGAACCTAAGGCAAGCATCAAACAATAAAGTCTGTTTTGAATGCCAGATTTCTGTAAGATTATTTGGATTTCCTATTGTAATGTTTGGTACGCCAACAAATCACTAAGTTTCCTTTTGAGGGGAAAGGGTGTCTGAATTAAGTAGTAAAGGAGTATTATTAAATTTAATGAGCTTTTACTGCTGTGGTCATGGCCATTTTGAAGCAACAAGATTTTATTTTATGCCATCATTATTCAGGAATTATTTGGAAAGTAATTAAAATGTTTCAAATTCTAGTAAATTAATCAAGGGCACTCTTGTTTCACTATGTGTAGCTAATTGCAAGAAACCTTTCTATGCAAAACAAAGTAAGCACATGATATTTTCTCAACAATCTGAGTGACAATAAAAATTATAATGTTGTTTTTTTATCACGTGCATATGTACTCATCTATTTAATTTCTCCAAATTTGTTATGTTAGTTTCATTGTTGCAATCTGGTAAGTTTGTATACTAATTAATGCCTAATTGCCTAATAACTATTAAATATATTTTAGGTTGGAGGAAAGGGTGGAAGTTAGTGTCTCTGAAGAAGAATTAGATGCTAGTGATGCTTGATATATAAAAAGATCAAATAAAATTGGTGCACCAAAAGTTTCCAGATGTGGAAGAAGAAGAACAACAATGACTGGTAAAAGTCCAATTACTCAACGGACAGCGAGACATGACTCACACAAACTGTGCAAATTTGATTTAGCGGATCTTGAATGGACAAATATGATTCCAGAGTGTCCAACATACCACCCATCAGAGCATGAGTTTGAGCATCCTTTAGTTTATCTGCAGAAGATTGCTCCTGAGGCTTCTAAATATGGTATTTGATAACTGGTTATGGATTTTTTTTCTTTTAATTACATGTAGTTCTTCAGTGTGTTGATGAGGTAAGGGCTTCATCTGTCATTAAAAAGTTTAAACCAAGAATTCCCTTTGTATAAGAAATTGATGCAGATTATTAGTATGGTTTGTAAATAAGTTGGCATTTTTTGCCATATAATGTACAATTGCTATAATGACTTGATTATTCAGATGCTGATCAGTATGATCACTTTTATCTTGCAAATACAAATGCCAGGATTCTTTTAGAAGTGAAGGAGGGGGGAAATGAGGGAAATTAGATGAATAAAGAATTGAAGCTCTCGTGCATGTCTGAGTTTCCTTCAAAATTGAATATGTCCTCTAAAAAATAAACTAATACCCCTAAATTTGATCTTCTTACATCCATTTTGTTTGTCCTCCTAATCATAGTAGGGATGCTACTTAGTGACCCTCGCAATTCTCCATGTACTTTCCTTTGGCCTTCTTTCTCCAAGTGTCCAAGTCACAAATTAAAAGGATTTATTTTAAACCAGAATAATTTATTTAAACAGGACAGAATTATCTACAATCTAACATGTACTTCCTGCATTTTTCTGTATTTTTTTTTACATGTATGCTTATAGTTTGATCCTCATATTTCAGGTATATGCAAAATTGTTTCTCCAATTGCAGCCTCTAACCCAGCTGCTTTTGTCTTAATGAAAGAGAAAAAAGATTTCAAGTTTGAAACAAATGTACAGCCTCTTCGTCTTTCTAAATGGAATGAAAAGGATATAATAACCTTTTCTATGAGAGGCAGGTAAAACAATATCACGTTTTTAAGCTTTTGCGCTGCTTAATTTATGTAAACATAAAATAATTGTTGGTTGTCATTGTTTCAACCAGAAAATATACATATCATGACTTTGAGGCTCTTGCAACCAAGGCCTTTTTTAGTAGATTTCATAGTTCTAGGGACCTTCCTTCTTCTTATGTGGAAAAGGAATTCTGGCATGAGATGGCTCATGGAGAAAAAGGAACAGTTGAGTACGGAGTCAATGTCGAAGGTAGTGCCTTTTCATGTGATCCTAATGATAGGCTTGGAACAAGCAAATGGAATTTGAAGGTTGTATTTTCAGATGTTATGTTCACTTGATTTCTTCTTAGTGTTCTCTTTTAGCATCAGCACTCCTGCAACTGATTTTTGGTTGTCATACATTGCTTCTAAAGAAGTAGAGTCTTCTATTAGAAGTTAATGTAATGATTGTTATTTGAAGCACCATTCTTTTTTATACATGTATTTATTGTTTTATTAATATTTTGCATTTGATTTCAGAATTTTTCACGGCTTCCACAATCCCTGTTACGTTTAGTTGACAGGGAAATTCCCGTAAGTAAGCAATTTTAGAAACCGAAGATGAATTCAGAAGTTAACAATTTATACTTTCTAATTCCTATGTAAAATTTTAGGGAATAACTGATCCTATGCTTTACATTGGGATGTTGTTCAGTATGTTTGCGTGGCATGTTGAAGATCATTATTTGTACAGGTATATCTAAGAACAGTCTGCTTTTCCACTTCCTTATGGACCATTGTTTAACTCTAACTTAACTTTTGATATATATTTCTTGTTCACAGCATAAATTATCATCACTCAGGTGCAAATAAAACTTGGTATGGCGTGCCTGGCTATGCAGCTTTACAATTTGAAAAGACTGTGTCGCAACATCTGTATTGCGATAAGATCATAACAAAACATGGAGAGGATGGAGCTTTCAAGTTTCTAGCACAAAAAACAACCATGTTCCCACCAAATGTCATGTTACAACATGATGTGGCAGTTTACAAGGCTGTACAAAAGCCAGGAGAGTTTATCATCACCTTTCCTAGAGCATATCATGCTGGATTTAGTCATGGTAAACTATCATTCTATTTGTTGGTGTCAATGCAAATTTGTCTAGACATGCACTACTACATACAATGATACAAATTCTAGTTTTAGATATATATTAGAGTTTAATTTTCAGGCAGGATCAGGCTAAGTTTTTTTATATTGTTAACCCATCAAAAGTCATGTTAAGTATAACTTTTTAAAATAATTATTATAGAAGTCAACAAACTTACTACACATGACAATTTATAATATGATAATAGTGTAAAAATCTGTCAATACATTCTAATTAAATTCTATCAATTATTTGATTCTTTTTGCTGATCCTAGGTTTTAACTGTGGAGAAGCAGTAAACTTTGCAAATGGTGACTGGTTTCCACTTGGGGCTGCAGCTAGCAGGCGTTATGCACATCTCAAAATGATGCCTTTAATTCCATATGAGGAACTTCTTTGTAAAGAGGCAATGTTGGTTTTCAAGTCCTCAAGAGTCAGAAGTTCCAAGAACAAACCTGAAGACACAACATCTTATCAAGCTATTATGCTGCCTTTCGTGCATCTTATGCAATCTTATAAGACCTCCCTCTTGCGAGTGAACAGTTCACGAAAGTTGCCAAGTTCTTCAAATACATCAGGTTCTCAGATATGCAGTCTTTGCCACAGGGATTGTTATGTAGCTTACCTGTTGTGCAAGTACTGTTTTCCTCATCCAATTTGTCTTTTCCATGGTAAGACATGAATAATATATTTATTTTGAGAATTGTTATTTCAACTGCTTCAGTTATTGATATGTGAACATGCTTTCAGTTAATATGTAGATGTAGACTTCATGATGATTTGATACTTGTTAATCTCTAATTTGTTAGCAACAAGATGACTTGGGATTTAATGACATATGCTTTTTGGGTCTACTTATTACACCATGCAGACATTGCACCACAGACTTGTTTATGTGGGAGAGATTATACAATTTTCAAAAGGAATGACATTTTCGCACTGGAAGAAGCTGCAAAAAGTTTTCAACAGGGAAAAGAATGTGTTGACAAATTCTCTCTATCAAGTATATTCTCCTGTAACAGAAATGATTGCATCAAAGATCCTGAGGTAAGTGAAATGTTAAACATAAATAGGTAAAGGCATTTTGATGGTTTGGCAATGACACTTCTAAATCTTAAGCATATATGACATTATTTTACTTTATCTTCAGGTTGCTTATATAAAGGTTTCTAATTTTTTTCCATTTTTTAAATTAAAACTGAAAGCAGAATAATCCTTGGCAGAGAGAAAAAAGTGTAAGAGGAACTACTAGTTCTCTAGGGGCTGCATCTAAACCGAAAACAAAAGTGGCTGACAGCACCAAGCACAGTGTTGAAAGGAATAAGTCAACAATGAAGTATTGGAGAAACAATGGGCTTGTGAGGGGCACCGAAAGGCCAGGAATCATTTATAACTTGAGAAAACGCAAATCAAAATTGAGTTAGTTGCAGCAGTAACTTCCTTGGGCAACTTCTAACAATTGAGTCTGAAAAAATAAAAAAAGATATTAACCTTCTTTTCTCAATTCATAGGATAGCCACTTATCAGATTGAGACAGATTTCTCCTGATTTATCTGTTGAAATATACATTATTAAAAAGTTTCTTACCGTAGATTAGTTTAGCCCGTTCATTCTTTTTATATAGTATTATTTCTGGAATTTGTTAAGGGAGTGAACAATATGTCGAAAGGATTGTCTTTGTTCTCAAACATATTGTCAATGTCGTAGTGACTTGTTGACTTCTTTTTTAACTCTTTTAGCATATATACTTCATCGCTGTTCATTCTTAGAAGTTTAATTTAATGAAGTGGTATATTTTGTCTCCTCAATTAAGTGATGATTATATCACTATAACTTCTATATTAAGTACCAGGAATTTCGAAGATATAACCAGCATTGAGGTTAACGTTACCAGCAGTTGCTAACTTCAAAAATCTTAAATTACATATCTAATATTTCTTCAGATATATTTTCGGTTTACAAGAATGTTTCACTATGGAGCTTTTTCATGTCATTTTTTAATCAACAGGCTACTTCAAAATTCCGTTTACTATCAATAAGCAAATTCCTTTTCATTTAACAGGTGTTACGGGAGTAAAATGAAAGAGTTTTTGCCACATAATTTGTTCCATCTCCTTTCCATTTCTATCCCCAACCAAACCACCAAAAATTCCTACTTCCATTCTCTTTCACTCCTCAAATATAGTGTAAATGAAAAGGGCAAAATTGCCAACTTATGTAATACTGTAATTACCCCCTTCTAAAATAAAGATCATAAATATTTACATTCTGTGCTAAGGATCTAAAATTGGTTGGCAATTTATCTCAACTTCTAGTTCCACATCCAAAAAACAGGGAATCAACTCAACACTATCCAAATGCACCCCATTCGGCAACATCACCCACCTTCACCCTCAACTTCTTCAAAACTAATTACATAGGGCCTAAAACCTTTCATAAATCAACCGAGACATTTCACCTAAATGATCGATCACTATACTTCAAAGGCTAAATAATGAATTTAGCCAGCAAATGAGATCTAGCTTTTAACATTTTGTCATTGAATATAAGAACAAATGGAACTGTGCATTTGAAATTAAAACTGAAAGGAAAATAAAATAAACCAAAGCAATCCTTTCTGATCATACTTGGAAGAGAGCATTCCCTTGGAAGATTGTTTTGGAACCTCTGATTCTCTTGTCTTACTGACCCATTTGAACCACCACCTCTGTGTGGTCGTAAGTGTGCTTATGTTGTATCGGTCACCCCAAATGGTAGGGCTAGCTGCTCTGCAAAACCTTGGGTTCCAAGGATTAGTTCATGGGATTATCCTAATTTTTAAGCTTCAAACTGAACATCAGAATTTGATAGGTTTCCCAAATTAGCATTTTTCCGGTCTCTTGGCATGATGACAGTTCAGAATCAAAACACAATAAACAAGATTAGAACATTAATCTGGAAGCCGAAGTTTGTGCTGTATCTTGTGAATTAAAGAGACTCTGACCCGGTTGAAGACACATGCAAATTAGATTCAAATGAGAACCTACAAATTACATGCTCTAATATCAGTGTTGCATCCACAAGTCACTGAATCCATAGCAATTCATACAATATGAGTATATCAAATCAAATCTAACATCAGATCATCAATCAAAAAAAGTATTATACTAAATCCATACAAGAGCACACTCCTAATTGGAAACCCTTACTAGCAAGTAGCAAACCCAATTCAGTAAACAAAATCCAAAACATGAGGAAAAAACCTTCCTATACTATTAATCATCACCAAAAGGCAAACTGAGCAAACCAAATCATGCCAATAGAAACGAGCACGCTGAAACAACTAAGAACACATCAAGTAACATCCTTAAATACAATTCAACACAATAATTACCCAATGCATGCTAAAGACATGCATAAAATATTGGCCACCAATGCACAACCTTTTGTAAACAATATGAACCACACTCCCACAACATCAATATTGAATCAGCAATTCATAACATCATATCATCTATAATAGGAACCTCATTTGTAATTCACCACTGAGAAACAATGTTCAAACTAATATACAACAACAGCTAACAAAAACTTTGCTATTTCAAATCTAAAAGGCCTAAAGAGAAAACATGTTCTAACCAAAATGTATTAGTTCAGTTTCAATCCAATAGTCACACTAACACTTAATTTAATGTATGTAATCCCAGAGTCAATCTAATTCTAGTTTGTGATATCACTCAATTGAAAGTTGCCATTCCAATAAATCTCAGGGAAATTGTTCGAACAAATCATTTTTTAAAAATGAACAACTGAGGTAACTTAATTTAATGTTTTGATGCCTTTTTCTTGTAGTGGTATAAAAAACCCTAAAACGCGATTTGGAGGAAGAAGATCTCCAGTATGTTCGTTCGGCTTTAATTTTTAATTGAATATTCTTTTTATGTTCGTTCGACACAAAAGCCACACAAGGAGCCTCGTCCCTACAATCACACTCCTCCACCGCATTCCTCACCAACTCCGCCTCCTCCACCAAACCCTCAACCCCCTCCATATCCCCAACAACCTCCCTCTTAGGAATCAACCTGGATATCCTAAAAGCCTGCGCCGTCACTGGGTCTGGCAAACACCTAACAACCATCGACAAAACCGCCTCCGAAAGCGGAAGCCAGCGGCTCATAACCGCCTGCAGCACAACCTTCACATCCTTGTTCTGCAGCTCCCGCTGCGGCACCGACAAACTAAACGTCCTAATAACCTTCTCCACCAGCCCCTTTGTAACACCCCGTGTATACCCGGCGTATTATCATTGTATAATCATCAGATTAGCGCTTAAACAAGTTAATAAAACCTTTTTAAGAAAACAAGTTTATCTTGCGGAAGCATAAAACCAAACCATATTTCTTGATAACATTATGTATGGAAACACAACCCACAACACATCACACATGCCCCTGCTTAACCAGATCATACA
>PYAF01003707.1:652931-676766 GCA_007407185.1 Glycine tomentella
GAGAAAGGGATCCTTTGATTTGGGGGTTTTCAAGGTGAAAGGAGGATGGATTCAAGCTCTAGAGGTGATTTCCATCACAAAACAAGCTTAAGGAAGTGTTTTTGGTGAGATATGGTGAAGGAACCAAGCTTGGGCACTCAACAATGGTGGAAGGGTTGCTGGAGGAAGAAGAAACAAGGTTTTTGGCCAAGAATCTCGTTAAATGGCCTTTAATACAGGGTCTGTCCGCGTTCCCGCGCTAACCGCGCCATATTTGACGCTATTCGCGCCAAATATTCGAATAAAAAGGGTCTCCAGACCATACTGGCGCTAACCGCGCCATAAACAGCGCTAACCGCGCCAACTGGGCGCGTCCATGGCGATAATCGCGCCAAAATGACGCTATCCGCATGAAATGGCCTCTGGAGCGTCTCCCACGCTAACGGCGCCATTTTCACGCTAATCGCGCCAGTTGTTCGAAGGAAAAAGCCTTCTGGTGCAATCTCACGCTAACGGCGCCATGTTCCACGCTACTGGCGCCGCCACGTTAACCTCCACACTAATCTCCACGTTGTTAGCATGGGTACTTTTTTTTTTTTTTTTTTTTTTTTAGAAAACTGGGTTATTATACCCTTATCCCCTTCCAAGGCCCCCTGATACACCTGCCACAAAGGCTCCAACACAAACTGAACAAACATAGGCTTCTTATTCCCCCCAACCCCTTTCCTCCCAACAATCATCTTCGTCTTAGTTTATAATACCTCGGCCCCCACAACGCCCTCAGCAAGGCATTCACACTCGCCCCAAGCTTAGAAGCATAAATCTCCGCAAACTCACGAATCCCAAATCCCCAACCATCTAAAGCGCATGCGAATATAACATTTCCTTTCTGCGGCTGAAAAACATCCTCGTTATCGTCGTAGTCCTCCAGGGTCTCGCCGGTGGTGGTGCCGGTGCCGGTGGTGGTGCCGGTGCCAGTGCCGGTGAGGAAGGAATCCACGTCGGAGAGATACTTTTTGGATTTATAAGCGCTGACTATTCCGTTGACCTCGTGAACGATTCGTAAGAGGCGCGTGTAGGCCTCGGAGGGGGTGAGTTTGAGCTTGGTGATTAAGCGATCGAGTTTGTTAAGGACGAGGCAGGGGGTGAGGCGCTCGATCCAGCACTGGTGGAGGACTGCGTGGGTCTGGATGTGGACGCCCTCGACGGTGTCGATGAGGAGGAGGGCGCCGTCGCTAAGTCGGGCGGCGGTGGAGACCTCGCTGCAGAAGTCGATGTGGCTGGGGGAGTCGATGAGGTTCACCGCGTAGCGGCCGGCGTAGCGGAGGAGGATGGAAGAGCTCTTCATCGTGATGGCGCGGCGCTGCTCCTCGTCCAGGTAGTCCATGAAGCGGACGCGGCAGCGATGAGGTGGTCGGCGAGGGTGGTCTTTCCGTGGTCCACGTGCGCTAGGATGCAGATGTTGCGTATGAGGTCCCTCTCGTTGTCAATGCAATCGGAACTTCCCTCCTCCATTATTCGAATCTCAAGACGCACTTAAGGTGATACAATCACGTCAAAATCGGCAAAACGACGCAGACGCAAACGCAGAAGCAGAGAGAGCGGGTTCGGATGTATGTGTATAAAAAACCCTAAAACGCGATTTGGAGGAAGAAGATCTCCAGTGTGTTCGTTCGGCTTTAATTTTTAATTGAATATTCTTTTTATGAGGTTTTTAATTGAATATTAGTTACTGCTAAATGCTAATGATATATTTGTTTTATTTTAGGAATCGGTCTTAAAACTGAGATATAGATATAATAATAATATTGTAAATTTTTAGTGAGATGATAAATCATACTAATTAAATTGGTATGTTTGTAGTTTGTATCGCACGGCACGAGAAAAATATATCATTTTTTTAAATAAAAAATTCTATTCCATAAAATAATTTTATTATTATAATATAATTTAATATTTGAATATTTTTAATCATGTTTATTTTCTTTTTTATAATATTTTTTTCTATTTTAGATTATTATTATTATTATAAATTGTGGTAACATTTTTTTATTTGTCTATCATAGATAATTTGAATTTTAAGATTACTTTAATTTTAATTTATTATTTCGTGTGATTTTAATATTTTATTAGTGTGTAAAAGTGTCTAATATTATTTTCTCTTGCAGAAAGACAAACACTATTTTATTTAGTGAATTGTTATAATATACTAATAAATCTTTGTTTTATTTATTTTTATTTAGTCGACTCTTTTCTCACTTTTATTTTCTAAGAAATTACAAAGAGTAAAAAGCTTGATTTAGCTTGATGAGCTCATGTAGGTTATAGAGTATAGACAATAGCCCCCCGTAGAACAACCTAGCAATAAAGTAATGAGCTTTCAAAGTGCTAATTGATTTTTTTTTTTGAAGGATAGGTGCAAATTGAATTAGAAGAGATAAGAATATAGATTAAGGTTATAATTAATATTAAGTTACTTGGTGTCCCCACTAAAGGAATAAATAGGGATTTCTAGGTTCATAGCCTAATTACAATATATAAGCGTCATTAAAGCAAATGAGGATTACAGATGTGAAGTTTTCTTATTAGTAGTAGTGCATGATTAATTCACGAGAAATAGTTAATGTAACACTCAATTGGTTGAGATCATAGTAATTCTATTCTATCCCATGTAACAATTTATCATTAATTTGCATATACTGACCACGTTGTCTTTTACTAATAAGAAACCAATATCTGATATCATGATACACTATTTTGTTAAGTGTTTAATCAACATACATTTTTTAATCTCATGATAACTTTTTTAGTTTGCCACAATTAACTCAAACAAGCACAATGACACAAAATGGCTTTTGCTTCAAGTACAATTACTATTGTAAATTTCAATCCAGCTAACCAGTTATTATCGTCAGCAAAAAAGAATTTGACGTTGCTCATAACTTGAATTGATCAACTTCAGTGTCCCTCTTTCACACTATTTTAAACATACAACCATACAATAAACAACGGTGCAGGTTATGCAACGCCTTATAGAGCTCGGAGCCCTCCAACCTACTGGGGACTTGCCATCAGTAAGAATGTCAACTACCTGCTTTTCAAATATTCTGATTTGTGTCTTGACACTTGATTGATCTCATAAATGATAAATTTATTTTCCAGGTGAGGAGATCTGTGCAGTTTTTCCTGGACCATTTGCTAAGCCAGGCACCAGATCAGGAGCAGACCCTTTCTGCAATTGGGGAGGTTTGTTAACATTGATACATTGGATCAATGAATTCATAGCTGCTTTTCAGTTTTTTTCATAATATTTTGGGTGTTTGTTTCAATGGAACTAAAGGATAAGCTGAAGGTGGAGAATTATTGTTTTCTCTTGGTTATTCCAAACTATCTGGAGAATCTAGTCCAGACTTTATTATTGACTATTGAGGGCTTTCTGTGGCAGGATTTATTTGCAATAGCACAAGACCAACCATTCCGTTTTCCATCCACCTTTGCCTTTGTTCTCAGGGCGTTTTCAACACTTGAAGGTTTGCATCTTCTCAATTCTCTTACTGTCCCTCTCCATCTTTCTCTCTTTAGTGGTCATTCTTACAAAAGAAAAAATTAAACATGCCCTAATGTTTACTATTAATTTCACCTTAGTATATGCATTATAAGATGGTAACCACCCCGTCCTTTCTTGGGAAAAATTTAACTGATTTAAGACACGGTTAGGTAAACAACCAAATTAAATACTTATCCGACAAATTTTTATGAACTAATTTATAAGCTTAAATGTGAAGTTGATCAAAATATGTATCACTTTGAAATTTATTGAAATAAGTTAAAAAGAGCAAAAGGATATATGTTAGTTCTTCGTGTGTCTTCATCTATTTGTATTTCTTTTTTTCCGACAGGCATAGGTTACACACTCAATCCAAATTTCTCCTTTGCTAAGATTGCTGCACCCTACGCACAGGTTCAAAGTTCAGATTGTCCATGAACAAATATTGTTCCCATACTGCATTAAAATGCATGCTCATACACATACACTTTACCACGTTACAGGAGCTTTTAGAGATAAAGCAAAAGCAGCGCACTGCACCACAGCTTGTGGAGGAGATAAGAAAGCAAGCAGATGATGTACAACACCTTTTACCTTTGTTCTGGATAATGTTTCCTTAAATTAGAAAAAAACTCATTTGATGTGAAGCATTTATCTATAGCATTGTGCAACTAATGTGCATCCACTTGAATTGATATTTGATAACTCTCGCTCGTGTAATACCTTTAGGCTACAACCTATACCATGTCAATGCCATACAGAGTTCAAAGAATAGAAGAGTTTACAAAGCAACTTGAGGCAGGGGATCTAAAACTTCGGGTCCGAGTGCTTGAGGTCAGTTTTTTTTTTTTTTTTTCTTTATTCTTATAGTTGACCCCATTTTTTATTTTAATTCTTAACAAAAAAATTGTAAATTTTAGTCTCTCTATAGTAGTTTATAATCGCCCAAAAGTTTCTGTAACAGTCGTATATCGTCCCAAAAACTTTTCTAGACTCTAGTGTTTGCAATATTTTTATGATTAAAACTTACAATTTGTTTCGTATAAGGGCTATAACTCAAAATGTAGTTCATTATAAAGACCAAGTGAATAGTTGAATCTTTGGTGTATGCTATGGCTATGTGTGACCAAGTATTTCTAAGCATTTTCCTAATGGGAACAACTTTCTAATTAGGAGGTCGTTATTCTGGAACTTTTGTTTTGTAAATTTGAAACTATTTAACTTGATTTGCTAGTCTGAAAGAGCTGCTCGGAAAGCAACGGCTTTACAAATGGCAACTATGTATACCGTATTAGGAGGAACTCTGCTAAATCTTGGTATCATTATGAGCAGCCAAGGCAACATAACTACTGCGAATGGATCTTTCATTGGTGCAGGTGACTATATATTATAAAGCTTTTTCTCAAGTTATTGTCCAATCATGTTCAAATTTATTCTTAAGGCTGATAGATATAGCATTTCAATGTGCAGGTATTTTTATGACTCTATTTGTCAGATCCATGCAAAGGGTAAAAATGCTTGATAGGTTTGAGAAAATGATATAAATGGTTACCAACAAATTCCGTTCTTTCAAACTTATGTAAAGTTATCCTCATCTTCATTTTCTTACTTGTAATTTGTAAATGTTCAATTTTTTAAATTACACAAGCATAGCAAATTCCACGAATTTTACAGAAACATGATTGGATGATGACACTACAAGGCATTTTATGACTTCAAGACAAAGAAAAAAGTATAGTTTTCTAAGTGAGAAAGCAAACTGTTGGCCCGTGAGCCTTTCCTTATTCAATGGCTAGTTTTAGACAGAGAAACACCCCGTGATTAAGATCATAAAGTGGTAAAGCTTGTCTTGCACCGTAATATATCTACGATTAAACGAACTCTATGTCTCGTAGCCTGCAATTAAATGGGTTAACCCTCAGAGCAAGAATAAAAAATTTAGTATAAAAAAAACAAAACAAAAATAACCAAAACGTGCATCCACCAAAAAAAAAACTATACATGTTAAATATATCATTTTTATTTTCATTAACTAATCATGAACCAATGGGTTTAGTTAATTATTAATGACTGATGTATGATGTATCAATTACTTATTGACGTAATCAACTCTTCTTATGTGCTTCTTGATTTCTCATTAAGACAGTGACATGTGGTTGCAAGATAATATTAAATGACTGATGAATCAATTATTTATTGACTTAAGCAACTCCTATTCATGTTTGTTTCATTATTTCTCGTTAAGAAACTGATATGTGGATGCAAAAATAACATTAAATGACGGATGTATCAATTATTTATTGACTTAAGCAACTTCTATTACTGTTTGTTTCTTTATTTCTCATTGTTAAACTAAACTAATCTTATAAAGTTTTTATCAGTTCAAGTTGGATTATAGTTTATTTTTTTAAATAATTACAATTAAAAATAAAAACTACTAAGAAAAGGACGTGGAAACGTATATAAAATAATGATCACTGACTAATGACCATTCCAAAACGAGGTGAATTCAGATAAATGTGATAACAATTAAGTGATATGTGATGAAAATGAAATAGATATTTATATTTTTAATATAATAATTCCGGTCAGAATTTACAAATTTGAAGTTTTTTTAACTCTAGACCTAGGTTTCATCTCCGTTTCAGCCAAGAGGAGTGGCAGCGAAATATAATAATGACCGAAATTTATTGAAAATTATTTAAAGAATCACAATAGAAACACGGTACATAGGACCACATCCACATGACTTCCTTCCTTTGCTTCTTAAGTATATATGTCCTTTTCTGAACCACTGCTACATACAACTAAAACGTTTCATCTAAGTAAAGAGTTTAAATTATATATATTTATTTTCACAAATATGTTTAATAAAATTTAATCACATCAGGTACATTATTTATTAGATATCAGATCTGATCCAGTGTAAAATGTTTGAATACAATAAATTAAGGAAGTATAGAAATAGAACTCACACATTTATCATGATACATACAACAAGCATCAAGGCCATCACAAGGTTTTTCCCCTGGGCACCCTCTAACAGTACTTGCCATATCTCAATAAAGGAGGCACTGTCATTCCAAAATTTCATTACATTTTTTTTATTTTTCCCAAACACATCATATATAAATGTAAAAAGAAATAGTACCTGAACAGAAGCTTGACTCACATGTTCTGCTGCACTCTTTGCTCTGCCATTGCAAATAAAGAAGAATTAGAGAGTGTGTTGTTAAATAAAGTGTTTGGAATTAAAAAGATGAAGCAAAAAGCGAACCACAGAGTCAGTGATTCCAGTGGTTTCAACTCCTATGTTGAGGAAGAAACGGGAATGGTTAACAAGTTGAGGGCAAAGGTGCAAGAAAAGAACAGGAGACCCTACTTGGATAACTGAGATGGAACCATTTTTGTGGAAAGAAGAAAAGGTAGAGAGAAAACTGAGATTAATGAAGGGTGGTTTTGCTTTAAGGCTCTGATTTATATGAGATACTACAATGACAAGAGAGGAAGAGAACTCAGAAATCTGAGAAGTTGGCAGAGCTCGGAAAGAAAGATGGGAGGGATTGTTTTGTAGTAACACGTGACTGTAATTTCATCATTATTTCAAATATTCTCTTATACTATTTTCTTGTGGCTCTGTTCTTGCTATAATTAGCAGCATTACATTCCATTTTTATTTTTATTTTATTAATGGGTGGGAGTGGGAGGTCAAAAATGCCTAAACACAAAATAAAACTATATTAGAAACAAGAAATTATTAAATAGTTCAAGACTACAACTTGTTAATAATTCTTGTCAATCTTTACTTGTCATCTATTTATATTTTTAAATTTTTTTAAAAAAATCATGGTAAATTAATTGTTTGTTATGTAAAAATTAAAAGAGATCATATGATTCAAGACTACTTAATAATGTGAGAGATGAGATTGATCTATGCATATAAATCACAAGCATAATAAGGATGGAGACACAATGATAGGGAAATTCATAAGATAAAAAATCACTTGAATTGTTGAAGTTACAACGTAGATAAAGGCAGGTCAAAAGGAATGAAAGATAGGACTAGGTATTGATCTAGGCATCTAGCAGAGAACTTTCATGGGTACATACCTTTCACCATTCTAAGTTCCAACCAATCAATTTAAATTATTTTTTCTTTATCAAAGCACCCTACCAACAAAAAAAAAAAAAAAAACTTATATTCTAACAACAAATAACATTTTCTGATAAAAAAGAAAAACACGCAAGCATGAAAATTTGATTAGATTTGGTACATTCTGGCCAATCTTGGACTCATTAGAATCTACACGATGATTATCAATTTCTCACAGATCGACCATAAATCAACCAAGGTTCTCCACTAATTAATCAGACTGTCACAATAGTTCTCCTCATATATGCATGGTAGCCTTTCCTAACTTAAACCATCAAATAATAGCGGACTATTTTATTATATGCTAACACGATGAGAGAACAATATATATACACACACACGTACTATATATTAAGATTGACATGGGGTGGAAAGTTATCTACGTAACAATGAGGTGTTTCTCCTTTAAGTGGAATATAGCAAATGAATTTGCCTTGTTCCATTGCTTGAATATAATGATCAATAGTTTGGGTTTTCACTAATCATTAGGCTGTTAAATGACAAATGAAAAACGAATTGGTTTTTATTATTATTTCGATGCGTGTCAAAGAACCATAAAATCTCACATCTTTGGTGAGATTGATGGTTGACCCTTCCTTTGAAGAAACTAGTAAATAACCTTGCGTACGCACAAGTCATTTTGGTTTATACTTTTTTTTTTCCTGATAACTTATGAAATAATAAGATGAAAACCTATGTAAAAGAGCAAAGCAAAACTTTTATAATAGAAATGAACATGATACCATGCACATAATAGTCATAATTGAAGTTCTTATTTAATGAATTACAGGCTAGCTTAAAAAGATAGAGTCTAAAATTTAGAGTATATTGGTACATATAACCATAGACTTGATTTATCCGTTGAAATATGTTAAAATAGTATTCTTTTATGGTGTTGTAGATGAAGATGTCATGGTAGATAAAATAACATTCTCCTACAATTTCAATTTTTACAATAAATCATGCATCAAATCTATATTTTCATAAATTCTCCTACTTTGCAGAGAAAAAGAATTCCCCTTCTTCATTTCATAAGAAAATATTCATTCCATGATAGATAATATAACATATTCAGTAAATTACTTTAGTCACATGTTAATAAGCAAGATTTTATTTTATTTATATTTAAACTGTTATAAAAATAAATTAAAGAAGTTTAGTTTCTCTCTAATAATTTAAATATTAATTTAAGTAAATTATTTCTTCTCTTGAGTTAAGTATAAAATTCTCTGGAAGATAATTTTGTTTGAAATCACTCGTTAAATTGGAGCAATCATGTCTTGTTAGTTGATCGTGCTTGGTAGTTAAGTCAATTAAGTTTTATTATATAAAATAAAAAACTAAAGATGTGATTTTTACGTGATAGACTTCCAGAAAAGATTTTGTAAACATGTACGCAAGTGCTACAATTTTTCAAAGAACTAAAGAATGAAAAATATAACTTAAAAAAGCTAATTAAATGCATATTTTTATTTTATTTTCTTAAATTTAAATTTAAATTACTATACTATCCTTAAAATAAATTAGTAAAATAATTAAAATATATACAAAAAATATGAATTGTATTAATTTTGTCACACATCTACGACATATAAAGTTGTGAATTGCGTACCATCATCTATTAGGCTACAAATCTTTTTTTTTTTTTTCTAGGTTGCTTTTATTTAGAGGCCTCAGGTCTCTGCTCGACCACTACCTCACCCTCTTCATACAACCAAACCTTTCACATAATACCTCTTCATCGTTTTTAATAAAGAAATATCGGGGTTGAACTCCTTCAAAGAATTCATGTAGTTCTCAATAAGTTTCTGGCACTTTTCTGCCCTAAGAGCCAACCGTGCTTTACACTGATAATATATCAAAATTAAACTCTAAAATATATAATAAGTTATAAAATTATTAAAGGTCAATTATATTAATTTTATAATATAAGGATTATAACTACATTTCACCATCTAAAATACACCTCTTTCAAATATAATAATGTAACGCGAGTTTATTCCAGGCCATGAAATACAAGGACAGAACTAAAAGATTTGATGAGTTACAACGATATTGACAGCTGCGATTGCTATTTATAAGAATGATGATGAAATAGAAGTATTAACGGCAACGATGCTGTTTAAATTACATGTGCACAATCACCAGATTCACATATCAAAACTGCTGTGTCTTTGCTTAGTTGGCTTGCTAACTCTGGCTGTACCTTGAGATATTCACTCCTGACAAATGATGCAGCTTCAGTTGCAAGATCAGCCTCCACAAATGCAAGGCAACACCCTCTAAACCCAGCACCACTGAAGCGCGCTCCCAATACACCGGGAGCCCTCAAAAGGATTTCATACAGTTGAATCAGTGGTTCACAACCTTGGCAGGCACATCATTCAACATGATCATCAATAGTTACTCTAACATCTAATTATCTAAGGATATCGTGTAAGTTAAGTTTCATGTCTCATAAGTATTAGGAGATGTTATTTTCAAAGCACGCATACAATAAAAACTGATGAAAAATTTTCAATTGATTTAAATCAAAGCTGATGAAAAATTATTCATGACACGTTTTATTAAATTATTAGATTTCTCTTAAAAAATCAGCTGTGTTTCATTTTGATCTTCTGTTTATCAATACAATCCAGATATACTGCAAATGATAGGACACCAACAGCACCAATCTAAAGTTTGGGGTCAGGTTAAATTATATTTGGAGAACTAAAATAGAAAATAAATATTTTGCTTTGCAGAGAATCTGGATTCAATAGTGAACATTCCATCATGTACCAAGGGCTTGGAAGGAAGCTTTAGGAAAGCAATTAAGAAAAGGTTTAGAGGAAAATATAGAACAGTAGAAAAGGAAAGGACAGAACTAAAAGTGTTTCGGATTACTAAAGGGAACAACACAAGTTTAAAATTCAACACTATTTAAGTATATAGCCCTGTAAAATGTTAATGGTTTCCACGCTCGATTTTTTTTTTTGTGTGTGTGTGTGCACGTGTGTAAATTTTCAGGGCTATATACTTAAATATGTGCAGCTAGATCTTGGAAAATTATAAAACTGCATAAGAAATATGTTTTTCTACCCCATTTTGGTTTCCTGAACTTCATGTCACTTTCATATTAGAAGAGCAAGAAGATGAAATTTCAAAACATTCCAATAATGAATTTGGGGGTTTAGGTTTACCACATTCATAATTTTGAATGGAACTCCGACCAGAAGCTGTAATAAGCATTCCAAAATCTTTTAACTTGCCCATCACCCAAGCCTCAACTCCTGGGTTAAAAATTAAATATGTTTATAAAAAAAAAGGTTAAATGAGCAGGGCATAATCCCTCAAGATGAGATTTATTTAAGCAATTCAACTGATTATACCTTTCATAACTCGCATATTCTCTGAGAAATAATGCTCCGCTCGTTTGGCTAGATCAGGTTCTAATTTGTGCTGCACAAACAAAATGTAGGAGTACTTGATTATGCTAAAATCATAGCTTGGATTTATATTATACAACATATGAAAGAAGCATTAAACATCAGTAAATAAGCTGGAACAAGTAAACAGGTTCCATTAACTAGCATAGCAAAAAATCTATAATACTTTCTTACAAATGTCAATATAACAGGCACAAGAGAAAAAGATCGGAGTAACAGAAATGAGAATGTAAAGATGAATGTGTGGACATACAATAAAAGACAAGATTCGAAATGATTGTATACAGGAAGTGGTTGGTGAATGGTGTAGCACCAATAGAAGAAAAGATGACAAAAAGTAGATTAAGGTGGTTTGGACATATGCAAAGAGGGCCAAGGGAGGCACCAATGAGAAGAATGGACTGTATGATTATAGCCCAGTGAAGAAGAGAAGAGGTAACTTTGAGTCTTTGACAGAGCAAAATAACATTGGGTAATCCATGTAGCCAAACTCACTACTAGGATAAAGCTTTTGATGTTGTTGTTGTTGTAGTGCATAGATTCATTGAAAGAAAATATCAGTGCATTTATTACTTTTCTACAGTTATACAATTTTCAAAATCATATTCCATGAACAAAGAAACTTATTTATTTAGCTATACATTTCATGTTTGTTATGCCATCACCCAAAAATATAAATTGTCCATTATATCACAAATTAACCAGGATATGTAAAGATCTGCATACTTATCAATTTAACATGCCAATGCTTTATACCTTGTGAGCATCATATACTTCTGGATCAACTGCTCAGTGAAAAAAAAAAAAAAAATCTTAGATCAGTTAGCTTTTTGATAAAAGATATAACTAGGTTCACGTGAGAAGGCTAGATACTGACCATTAGATAGGATGGGCTCTGTTTTGTAATCTCCAGATGCTCTGCAGAATGAATAAAAAATAATATAAACTTCCTGGGCGTTGATTATCTCTCCAAATTCATATACATCAATTTAGTTCTAATTGTAAATTGGTTTCAAAGGGAGCAAAACCTTAATAATAGGAAATTGTATGGACCTATACCTTTTGGGGAGGGGGAGTATAGGGACCAAAACCCAATGAGTAAAAACTATTATGACAAAATTTAAAACTCTAGTTTGACTTGCATGAAAATAAAAAAAAATAATGTTCAAGCTTAACTCATTTATTTAAATGAGCCAAATTTAAGTTTGGTTTACCTTGTTTTAAAAATATTAAACCCAACTTATTTTGCTTATAATCATTTTCCTTCTCTTTACCAAATATCTTCCTGAAATATAAATCACAAGAAGAGCTAACTTGATTACCTTGCTAATGTCTTATATATCGATTTAGTTATTATTGCAATTAAAATTTCTACCATTCATCTTTTAATAAACTAAGTGACCCAGTACACGATGCCCCAACGTAGTGAGGTTTGGGTAAGGTAAATGTATGCAGCCTTGCCCCACAAACTGAAAGACTGTTCTAGGATTTGAACTCGTGACTTTCAGGTCACAAGGTAGCAACCTTATCATTGCGTCAAGGCTCAGCCTCATCTTTCAATAAACTACACTGATGCAAATTTGACAATATCAAAAATTGGTTCGTGAGAAATGAATTGAGATTAATGAGGAGTAAAAGGTATTTTATCCATTTTGGTAATACCACTTCCATCCGCTAGCTCAGTTTATTGACACCCTTTTGTAAGTGTAAAGTTGGTATTTGGCAACAGCTCTTTAGAGTTGAGACACTAAAAATTTAGAAATGTCAAATATTTTGCAGTGCATGTAAAGACAAGTTCTTATTTAAAAAAAAATTAATGACAACAGTAATAAATTTGCAAAAGAAGAAAAAAGAAAAACCTACTCAAGAAGAATTTGTGCAGCCTCTCGACACTCTGCAACTCGCTTGTTATATCCGGGGTTATTCGTCAAAGCTTGCTTCAACCCTGAAAGTGCCAACAATATTCTGGTTGCTTTTGGTTCCCCACTCTCGTTGTATTCTAGAACCTTTGGTCGGTAAACAAGCTTATAATCTTTGGTCTGCATGTGCCAAGCTAACGCATGAAAATAGAGGAAGGACAACGATAACAGGGAGAAATTATTTGTAGCATAATTATTAATTAACACCAGTATTAAATAATGGTGTTAATTAATAATTATGCTAAATATTTAATTTATTAATTACGCTGACATGTCCCCCTATCTAAAGTAGGATAGAAATAAACCCACAAGGGTCGGCCTAGTGGGTGGAGGCTAATATGCATGACATCATAGATTTAATCCTCAGTGCAACATTAATATGACAAGCTAAATACCACAGAAAAAGTTTTAAGCAAAACAACAGTAAAACAAAATAAACTAGTTATTTACATCTTCAAAGATATCCAGCTCATCCTTATCCAAGGGATGCTACAGTGCAACGGCAAACAAAAATATTTTTCAACTTTCATGTATGTGAATTAAGGACGTATCAAAAATCAATGCCTACATGAAACAGATCTAGAAATTAATACAAGTTTGTGGAACAAGCAATTCTTTATATTTGTAAGATGACAACTTATGCTACAAGTTAGTGGCAGAATTTTGAAGTGTTTTGGTTGATAAATTCAATTGCCCCAGCATTTAGCTAGTCCTACTCTTCCAAAAAAAAATAAAAGGCTTTAGGGTCAAGGAACTTAGAGGAATGTATAAACATTGGCAGCGAGGAATTGGTAAATGATTTCGTCGGCAATTTATTTCTTGGGGGAAAGTGGGAGGTGAGCCAGTCTAGTTTCCCTTGTATATTTTACAATGACCTACACTGTTCGATTGCTTTTCAAACACATACTCCCTCATTACCACTCTCCATATTGGTGAAAAAGATGCATAAACATACATATGGACACAATAAGAAGCTTGAGCGACAAAAAGGCACATGATCAACATGCCAGATACCAAATCTAGTTCTGTGACTGATGGATATGCTTCAAAAAATCAAAATACATTTAGAACTTGTGATAACAACACATTAATCCAGGTATTACCTTGCAATTCATGCACATCAAACAACCATGGCTTGAAAGTAATATAGCTGATTGGTCCATTATGCCATTTTTCAGACCCAAATATTCATTCTCAATCAACCTATAAAGAGAAAAGTAACATTAGAGGACTGATCTAATGTCACCAGACAATTAAGAAATGACTCAGTAGCATATCTATGATCACAATGAATAAAAGGATGAGGATCTAATTCCTTTTAAGCTTTGGTGGTATCTTAACTTTTCAACTTTGATTTTGAGCTTTGGTAGCATCTTAACTTTTCAACTCCAATGGTAACATTTTAGAAGCATTTTATTTTCCAGCATAGTGATTAACTAGCTTGCAAAGACGTGAACAAGATTGAGAGAAGCAGAGATTAGAAGGAAAATATTTCCCTTTTTCTTACAAACAAAAGTTGATCCATATCAAGGAAGTTAAAGTCAAGAGGTGTTAGGGATTTTAACGCCTTGAGCTGAAAAGCGCCAAAGCCTTGCTAACAGAAATATGCAAACAATAATGTTGGGGGGCAGGGGGGATGAAGACTGTTAAATATTTGACTGTTTTGTATTGATGAAGACGTGGCATTCAAAGTAAAATTAAAAGGGGTAATGCTGAAGAGTGCACTGGATATTGGTTAAGGAGCATTTAGTACACCTTATCAAATGCTTTCAATTACTTAAGAAATTCTGATGCCTTTGACAGCACTGATTCATACATTTGCCCGTGGTGATTGGCTTGGTGGTTGAAGGAAGAAGGGGACAGGGAGAGGTTGTAGGTTTGAATCCCTCCCACTGACAAGAACTAACAAACTAACAACTAACATTGGCTCATAAAAAAAATACATTTGCCCATGGTTCAAGAAGAATGCACAGAGTCTGTCTCCAAGGACTTGGATAGACTTACCTATCATATTCAATATTTTCTGTGGGAGATATTACTAAATCATTTGCATATTGCAAAGCCATGAGGTAAGCTACTCCAACCTGCCAAACAATGAAAGTTGAAATACCCAGCGAAAGTCAGAAGACATGGGCAGTTGCCAACAAGGATCTATCATGGTGTTTTTCAAAAGAAACGAACAGCTTATTAAAAAACAACAAAAAGAAAATGAGCAAAGGATCAGATTAACAGATACTAACATTATTTGGAGAGTGGAATAATATATTGGGATCTGATTGTAATTAAGGTATTATTAGTAATTCAGGGTTATAAGAGTATTTTTACTTTCAATAAAGTTACAGTCAAATAAATAAATAATAATCATTTCTTCAATCATCATTTATTTTGTTACTACTAGGAATTAAAGTGCACATGGATGCACAAAGGAAAGCAGATAACATTGACAACAAAAATTGCTCTCTCTCCTAGTTCATCTTCTGTTCCAATATCCCCATACCATGCTCGAAAGTGAATTTTGCTCAATAAGCTAAACTAGCTAGATCTTCTTCTGATGAAATTTTTTTCAATTATTACATGTCCATCATACTCATAATTTTAAGGACCAAATTAAGAGAAAGTAGACAGGGAGAAGTGATATCTTACTGCAGCAGAAGAGCTTAAGCCCGAACAATCCAGACCTTCAGAACCACATATGTATCCTATGATACCCTGGAAACATTGTAATAAGAATGGGTGGGAATACATTTTGAAATAGCAGAAATAAATTGCATGCAGTGATCTTCATTGCAAGAAAACCAGAAATACAACACAAGCAATTTCTTATTTTCTGGCCATGAGGCTGGAGAAAAGATATTTACAGTTGCACCCATCTAACATTTACCCACCCGAGAACCAGTCCTAAACAGGATCAAGATGACAGATGTAAGTTCCATTTTGTTTTCTAGTAAATCAAATGTCATCATCAATAATCTTACTTGAAGAACAACAACAACAAAAAAAAAAGTTTTATTGACATTAACCCTTAGAGCTAATTTTAAGCAACTAAAAGGGGATTTTATTGGGAAGGAAAGTATTTATTACATCAGAAATACATAAGTGCAATAAATATTTTTTCCCCAATAATTTCACTTTTAGTTGCTACGTCTGATGTTTTTAAAAAAACTAATCTAAACTTTAAAACAATTAAAAAAAATGGGATGTGCCAAAATAACATCTCATAACAGGACCCCAGACATAGGATCTAAAGACCCCAAACTTTGCTAAACATGACAACCTTGTGCAATGCTTAACATCTGAAAGCATGTTGAAAAAGCAGCCAACTAAAATATCACAAACTGTATTGCTTCCATGAAGTCATGAACAAAAATAAGCAACCTAGAAACATAATACATCTTCCAGTACTTTCTGATTACGGAAAATCTTAAAATTCCTTGGTTATTTCAAGCGATTTTCTTTCTTTTGTATAATTCAGTTGGCCAGCTATACAACCAACTATACTCTATAATAGTGAATGTCATACTTTAAAAGGATAAGAGAAAAAAGTGGGAGTAGCAAAAAATAAGATGGATAAGTGGTCATTCAAGAAAGGATATAATACAAATGATTGTGTACAAGGAGATATTGGTATCTGAAAATTAGTTAAGATGGTTTGGATATGTGCAAAGAAGACTAATGGAGCTGGAGGCACAAATGAGGAGAGTAGATCACATTGTTAGCCAGGGAACCCATTATTATTCTTGTTTATGTTATATGTCGTATCAATTAGAAATATAATCAGCCTATTAATTTTATACACTTAAAATTCCTAATTAGGTTGTCCAAATCAGGGATTAGAATGAATTTTTCATTAAGAGTTGAATTTCAATCTGGACTATTTATAGAGGAGAACAGAATCAAAGAGGGCATCAAGCCAAAATTTCTCGACATGGTATCACGAATCTCCTACCTTGAGACTTTAGCCCTCCTTCTATGACAGAATTGTACACCTTCCAGCAACGGGTGTCGCTCTTCCTTGTTCCTTGACTACTATCTTGTGCATTTTCGGTTTAGTGACAACAACGATGTTCGTTTGCAATTTTTTGGTTTTTTGTCATTCAACAGTGTCTTGGTTATCTGATTCACAATGCCTAATTCTCGTTTACTGTTTAGTTCGTGATTCCTAGTTGTGGTTTGTGGTTCTTGATCCAACTCGTCTTGTGCTCAATGGGGACAATTTCTAGTTCTTGCTATTCGTGGTTTTCTGGTTTTGATCCCCAATTCTTGTTTGTTGTTGTAGGTTCCTTATGGCAACAGAGAACCTTTGTGTCCGCTTTAGTGGCAAAAACCATGGAGCCTTGAAGTTTCAATTCAAGATGTTTGTGAAAGGAAAATGCTTGTGGGGCCATCTAGATGGGAGTTCAACTGCTCCAGCAGACAATACACTAGAGGCATGGCAGATCAAGGATGCCTAGATTGTAACTTGGATTCTCACTTCCATTGAAGCACACTTGGATCCTTTTTCTACCTCTAAAGATATGCGGGATTACCAAAAGCACACTTACAACCAGGACAATGCAGCAAAACGAATTCAATTGGAGCTTGACATGGCTCTATTTGGATAAACTTCTCCATAACCACTAATCAAAAAAGAAAATAACAAGGTAAAATGAATCAAGTTTTTCCTATAAGTTAAAATTAACTTATACACTTTAAAATCAACTTATGCACTTAAACATTTATAAAAGCTTTCTCATCTAACTTCTCCAAAAGTTAAGGTGTATAAGTTGATTTTAACTTATGGGAGGAGTTTAATACATTTTATCTTCTTCTATAAGTGTTTATGGAGAAGTTTATCCAAATAGGGGCACAGCTACTGATCAAGGAAGTCTCTCTATTTAGGATTATAATTGTGGGTTGATTGTTCCACTATTTTACATGTTGATGTTTCCAAAACTCTCTTATTGTTGTTCAACAAGTCTATGAAGTCAACAAACAAGATCAATTTCTTATGAAGCTTTTTTGTTCAATGGAGAACCTTTCACGCCACTATTACTTCAATGGGCCCAACCTCTACTCCTGCAACCTCTAGTGCAGGAACTTTGACTGTGGAGAATGTGCAGCAAATGGTACTATCTGCTCTTTCTGCCTCGGCATTTGAGGTAAGTCCAATGCCATCTTATCTCAACATTATTTGTTGATTCTGTGGTCTTTGATCACATGACTAGTTCCCTGAACATTTGAACAATGCACTTATAATGACACCAAAATATTCAAATTGTTGATGATAATACTCTTTCTATTACTTCTGTTGAAGACATTAATCCCTCCTTTTGAGACGTGTTAGTGTTCCTTGGACTTGTTATGAAGTTAATTTCAATAGGACAACTGATGGACAAAAATTGTAATGTTAACTTCTTTCATGTTGGTTGTTTTATGCAAGATCAGGCATTAGGGAAAGTGATAGCGAGGGAGCCTAAAGTGGGCAGACTATTGCCTCTTCAGTTTTCTCTACCAAGTCTTTTTTGCTTGTAGTAGTGTCCCAAATTTAAGGATTAGCATAGAAAGTCTAATCATCCAAATTTCACTGTTTTCGGATTGTTGAATAATAAAATTTCACTGAATTGATTTTAAATACAAACATAACGAATTTTTAAAATTATAAGCATAGTAAAAATAAAAATTATGAAAAAATAGCTTCAGTCTGATTTGCTAGTTGATTTTAGTGTTTCACCAAAGAACTCATAGGGAAGTTGACAAAAACATCTTGCTACTAAGGTTCATACTTGGATAATATCAATACAGAATGGATGGATCCCTGTACCCAAAATGTACAGAACATCGAACTTGGGGGTAATTATGCCTTTTAGTTAACAATTTTTAAGACCTAAGTAAACTAAACTGCAGAGCATAAATATTCAACTTAAAAGTTGTCTTGTACCATCATTCTCATAATCAAAGTGAAAGTGCAAGTTAAACTATATTATCATATAGAGCTGCTATCCATCTGTATACATATAGCACAAACTCAGCACAATCAAGTGATGAACAGAAAGGTGTTCTCTCTGGCATTATATCTGACCTTAGAAAGATTGTTTCCTCTACTCTGTAGTGCATATACGGCTCCTCTAGCATAACGCCCCCAGTGAGATTGTTCCTGTAGCTCTGATGAATCTTTGTCCAAACTCTTATCTTTTGGCTGCTGAATCTCATCAACTCTATCAAATATCAATCACTTTATAACTCAAAACTGGGCAAATTATATAATGTTCTAGATAACAAAATTTTGCAATAAAAACAAGAATAACCCAAGATCAGAATGACATTAGAAATGCATGTAATAGCTCAATCGACACTGGCCCTAAATCTTGAAGATTTGGGTGTGATGATGACGTTGGAGGTTTGATCCTCCACCAGACCGGCTATCCCCTCCCCTACCCAGGTACTCGCACCTCCTACGTAACTAAAAGAAGAAATAAAGAATGGCAGTTGAAATCATATACCAATTACTACTTAGAGAGCCCATCATTCAGCCATATATGTAATGATGGTGAAGCTTTACATCATTTGTCAATTAATAAGAGTTAGCAATTATATTTCATCTTCATTAACCACTATGAAGCATGTATTGTATTCCTAATGATTTGGTCAGAGGTAGCACACATGTTAGTACTGTAAGGAAGGGGGAATTACTACAGTTAGGATGTTGATTACTTAGTTAACGGGTTAGTTAGTCAGTTAGAGGGATTTATTAGATATAAACAGGGGAAGAAGGATAGGAGAAAGGAGAAATCGCCTGTGAAGGGGAAACCCTTGGAGGAGAATTTTCTCTCCTATTTTTTGTTCTCCTCATCCTATTTACTAAAATTATTTCTTTTCTTTGCCATTTCAATTATTGGTTCCTAACAACACATCTAAATAAATGCATCTGGCATGCATTCACCCAAGATAAATTTTATAAGAAATGGAATAGAACTTTTAAAAAAATTAAGAAACAGCAAGCTCTATAATCACTGACCACAGACCTGAACTTAACTTCTCCCTCAAACTGTCCAGAACGAATTACAACCTAATATAAAAGTCCCAGAGATCATTCATCAGACAAACGAAAGCATTATGAATAATGAGTCTGTGAGCGTAGGGAGCATGAGCATATAAAGTGAAAGCAGGAAAAAAGTTAATTTTGACTTTATGAGCATGAAAGAAGTTAATTTTACCTGGTTACTGCCAGAAGGAGCAAACCCCAGAAGTATTCCCTTATTGATTGTCATAGCTAAAACGGTCCCACCCTGCAAATACCAAAAGAAATTGCAAGAGAACTCCTTCAAATTTCAAATGAAAATTGTGAGAATAATGCCTGGCAACTGAAAAGGTGAAATTTATCTGCCCAGCACCACCGATCTAGTACATATTGCTCAAGATCAACCCATTGAGTTTCTTTTGCAATAACATAACAGAAAGAGATATTAAAATACCTGATGATCAATGTGTGCCCCCAAAGGACATATTCGATAGGGAGATACCACAACTCGAACTTCCTCTTTATTCAGATCCACTATTTTCGAAACTCTCTCTCTCAATTCATTTAGCTGCAGATTACAAGTAGATCAATCACAGAGTATCAAACGGTATTGGAAAGAGGAATAGTTGATCAAAAGGCAATTCTTCCTCCACTCCAACTGCTCAGGTTCTCTTTAACATTAGTCAGTTATTTTCCAATTCCATTGTAACATTCCATTCGTCAAACTTTTGAAAGGCTCAAAACATTATGAATTAAATAAGTTGCTAGCACAATACAGTCATGCTGCACATTATCCCAGGTTGAGCCACAATGGAGAAGATTCACCAGAAATCCCTTGCTCATGATCAATCAATTTTATTATTAATAGAATAATATAATGTCCAAAACCGATCCAAACACTCTTGCCTTCTAGACCAAGGTAAATGCGGAAATGATGTGCAGTTACTGATCCCTACGAAACTAAAGAAACATTGGGTGGGAAAAGACAGACAAGTACGTTATCATGGATTTAATGATGCGTACAACACAAATATCAACTTCCAGATGAATATGCCAATTGCAATTTGCAAACTAACCGATGCAAAAACAAGAAACAGAGTTCAGTGAAGAAACAGAAACAGCTTCAGGGCGTAGAATACAGCAATGTCACCAAACGGTGAAGCAAGAAAATTAAGGTACCGAAAAATGATGACGAATTAATTTAAAGAGCAGATCAGAATATAAATAAGCACAAAACACGCACCTCAGCATCAGAAGGCCAGCACCCCGAAGCCATCTCTGCAACAGCGAAGGGAAGATTCAGAAACAAAGAGGAGATTTGGAAAACGAACAGAAGCACATGCAGTTTTTGGGATGGTGATGGTGATGAAGCGGTGCACGTTGGCGCATATACATATACATATAAATA
Organism: Glycine tomentella; assembly: GCA_007407185.1. Lineage (NCBI taxonomy): Eukaryota > Viridiplantae > Streptophyta > Magnoliopsida > Fabales > Fabaceae > Glycine > Glycine tomentella. The sequence goes on from PYAF01003707.1 coordinate 674,363, forward strand.
TACAAATGAAAACGATCAACGGTTGGTGAAGGTGCAATATCATGGTTTCCCGTCAAATGACACTTGGGAATACAATGGTTTCCCGTCGTTGGATGATCTAAGAAGACTTTTAAAGTCATCAAAATGAAGGGTATATGATCTGTTGCATACTTGCATGTAATAATCTCCGTTGGTCACTATCAGTCTCTGCCCAGTACAATGTAAATCAGCTAGAATTAGGTAAAAGAATCAAAATAATATTTTTTTATTCGATATTTATGAAAAAGGAGTAGTTTGTAAAATATTTACAAAAGTGGGGCTGCCATTCACGTCCAAAATAGGCGTGTTACAACACGCCCAAATGGGGCGTGTTCTTTCATATTGCGCCACGTGACAATGTTCTAGTGCAGCGCGGTTTTTTCGTAAACTTTGGAAGGTTGTAACTTTTGATTGGGGCGTCCGATTGATGCGAAATTGGTGACCACGCGTTCGAAATTGAGAGGAGAAGGCCTGGGCAATTTGCCAAAGGGGACTTGCCCAAAAAATTTTCCCAAACAAGGCCTCTAAGTACCTCAAAAATGCGATTTTATCTTTCAACCTCTAAAAAATTGCTCGTTTTTTGATTTTTTATTTAATCAATCAGTGAATTGCATGTTGTTTTTTATTTTTTCAATTACTTCTTTCAATTTCGAGCGTTTTGACATAAAATACGCCTTCATTGAACATTTCTATAAAAAATTATGACTATTTAAAGAATTTGCTTAACGTATATAGATGGGTGGAAACAGGCCAGGTCAGGTCAGGTCAGACTTTGTTAGGCCTGGCCTAGGCCTGATTTAAAAATGTAAAGCTTGGCTTACCCTATTTATCTATCATAGGTTTTTTTTAAGCCTAACCTAACCTATTTAAAAGCTTGGCTTGACCTACGAGCTTATTATATATTAAAAACCTACTTTACAATAAATATATATATATATATATATTAAATAAGTTAGCCTGATAGGTTTAACAAGTTTTTTTTAAAGGTTGAGCCTGACCTTTTTATTTAAATAGGTTTTTCAAAAAAGCTTTAACCTAGCCTTAAACAGGTCAGGCCAAAAGCCCCTGATAGGTGGCCTAACCCATTTCCATCCCTACGTATATATGTAATTTGTCCTACCATCCAATACTACAAGAAACAATAAATATGCTTGACGTATATATATGCTTAAGAAATTACATCTGTTATACTTTAAATATATATAAATTTTGATAGAAATGTCCGATAGAGGCGTATTTTATGTCAAAACGCTCGAAATTGAAAGAAGTAATTGAAAAAAATAAAAAAAACAGCATGCAATTCACTGATTAATTAAATAAAAAATCAAAAAACAAGCAATTTTTTAGAGGTTGAAAGACAAAATCGCATTTTTGAGGCACTTAGAGGCCTCATTTGGGAAAAATTTTTGGGCAGGTCCCCTTCGACAACTTGCTTAGGCCTTCTCCTCTCAATTTCGAACGCGTGGTTACCGGTTTCGCATCAATCGGACGCCCCAATCAAAAGTTACGACCTTCCAAAGTTTACGAAAAAATCACGCTACACCAAGACACTGCCACGTGGTGCAATATGCAAGAACAAGCCCCATTTGGACGTGTTGTAACATGCCTATTTTGGACGTAAATATCAAATAAAAAAGTATTATTTTGATTCTTTTGTCGCTAGAATCATGTTTGGTGTGGGATCCGAGTCCAGCTGGGGAGATTATCTCAAAATCATACACACCACGCACCTTGCCACTTTTCACGTTTTTATTGAGCCAAGATATTCTAGGTGGCGAAATGGAAAATGTGTACTCATATTTCAAGATGTTGATTTAATTTTTGTTATTATTACGAGGATCTTGACATCTTGTGAATAATTTGTAAGTATTTTTAAAAATGTTTTTTTTAGCCTTAAAGCATATGTTAGTTATAATGAGTTCTGGGGTCCAACTCATCAAAAAAGATTCATAAAAAAATAAAAGATAGTGACACATGTCTAATAATAATAATGGGTCATAAATTTAATAATAATATATGTTATAATTTTGTTAATATTTTATTATTTTATGAAGATTCTCAAAATTAAAAATAATATTTTTAATATTGTGAAAGTGCAAAACACATTTTATATTTATCATGCCAAAAAAAGTAGGAGAATCGGTAAAATAAGATGATTTAAAATCATTGTTTAATAATGGAAACAGAATATATATATATATATATATATATATATATATATAACTTATCTATAATTTATAACTATTAATAAAAATAATTAATTCTAAGAATCACTTTTGAATCAAACCATTATTAGAAAAAATAACTACTCAAATATAGTTATTAGAAGAAGAAAAAACTCTTTCAATGTGACAGTTATTTACATCTTTTAACTATTTTTATTTTT
>PYAF01003707.1:690589-700924 GCA_007407185.1 Glycine tomentella
CAAATAATATCGAAATAATTTAATTTTAAGTTGAACACATTAAGTAATGCAAACAAGTAGTTGAGTAAATAATGGATTAATCACCCATTATATTTACATAGAATATTATATATTTAGTCAAATTCAAAATTAAATAATCTAACACAACAGTAATTGAATATTTATTATAACAAAATTATTGTCCAAGTCTTGTATTATGTGGCACCAATGTCTTTATTTTTTTTTCACTGTCGATATTTTTATGTTGATATATTTTTAGTAATTTAATAATTTACATTTTTTTTACAGATGTTGAGAATAATATATATGTTGTAACACAATCAAAAAGTTCAACTCGTTTGATTTTATTTTTTAAAACTTATTTCACATCACTCTTTGCGTAAGAGAAAAATGTTGCATGCATAATAAGGTTTAAAACAATTTCAACATAGAACTGATTATGTTAAATCACAATCTTAATATTTTCCAACAACAATAAGTAAGATAATAATATATAGAACTGACTCCTCTAAATTTGCTCCACTTTAAAGGGTAAAATAAGTATATTTTTTTGTTGGTGAGAAATTAGATACATTGTACACATAAAGAAATTTTTAGTATTGCTGGATTTGCTTACAAATAGTTCTACGGATGATGTTCATATTAACAGGAACATGCGTTTGAATTTTACTACTAATGTAAAATAATTTATAGTTTATCCCGTTATATCTCATATTGAATGGTAAGTATGTTGATTTTTTAAAAAATTACTTTGAAAGTTCTATCAAATAGGATTTATGATTGAAAGATAGTGTAAAATTATTTTATAATGCATATTAAATTCAAATATTTTTACTTTAAAAATAATAATATTTCCCTTTTTATTTCGTGTCTTAAAATACAGAAATGTATATTGAAATAATTTTTTAAAAAGAAATTCAACTTTTATTCAAACAAACGTAATTAGTTAGCTGAAAAAGCAAAAGAAAGTTAGTGCACGGCCGGAGTTTCTCTGAAAGCGCCGTAGTACTTTTCCGTAATCATGCGGATACTGAGAAAATGGCCATTCTCTCGTCTCCCATCACATGGATTCATAATAACATATTCTGTTTTTTCTTTCTCTGTTTTTGTTGCCTTGTCGGGTTCTTTAACACAATTTCTACCAGAGACATTGACCAAACTGGGTCAAATAAAAAAAATAAATATCTAAATGTCACACCAAGCAAAATAAATATCAAACTGTCACGTGGTATAATTTGCTAGTCATCTCAGCGAATTATGCATGCACATAATTCGCTATTCTGTGCAGCGAATTATGTGCTGACAAGGCAGAGAGAGAATATTTCGCTAGAGGTAGTAGCGAATTACGTATCGTTCATTAAATAACTGCTCCCACTTCCCCAAAACGTATATTATCTTTTATCTTTTTAATAACTGTTTTCACTTTTCCATGTTATTTTTTTAATAACTGCTTATCCCTTTATTTTTGTAAACTTTTTCAATTAAATTGAATGATAATTGACAGATTTTTATTTAAAGTAATTTTAAAAAAAATTGTATTGTTTTACAAAATTAATTTAGTTAATAAAATTAATTTTTAACTAAATAAGAAATTATTTGAAAATAAAAATACAGTTAGAAAATCTGTTTAAAATTGATTTAATTCTTATAATCAATTTAAACTGATTCAAAATATCAATTTTTGTTCAAAATGATTTTTAAAAAAATTATATTATTTTATAAAAATAATTTAGTTAATAGAAATAATTTTCAACTAAATAAAAAAAATTGAAAATAAAAAAATAGTTAGAAAATCTATTTAAAATTGATCTATTTCTTATAATCAATTTAAAACTGATTCAAAATATCAGTTTTTATTCAAAATGATTTAAAAAAAATTGTATTGTTATACAAAACTAATTTAGTTAATAGAATTGATTTTCAACTAAATAAAAAAAATATTTGAAAATAAAAAATAATTAGAATAAAATTATTTTGAATAAAAATCATTCGGTTATTATCCAATTTGGTTTAAAAAGATATGCAAAAATAAAGAGATAAACAGTTATTAAAAAGATAACATGGGAAAGTGAAAGCAGTTATTAAAAAGATAAAAGATAATATACGTTTTGGGGAAGTGGGAGCAGTTATTTAATGAACGATACGTAATTCGCTACTACCTCCAGCGAAATATTCTCTCTCTGCCTTGTCAGCACATAATTCGCTGCACAGAATAGCGAATTATGTGCATGCATAATTCGCTGGGATGGCTAACGAATTATGCCGCGTGGCAGTTTGGTATTTATTTTGATTGGTGTGGCATTTAGGTAATTATATTTTTTATTTGACCCACTTTGGTTAATGTCTCATTTCTACGACACGAGTTTCTATAAAATTTAATTTTATGCTAGAAGTAGAACAGTGATTATTTCTAGACCTGTTGGCTGTTGTGTAGAGAAAGCAATTGAAGTTAAAAAAGTAGGAGAAAAATATTCGGATTTACTGGTCAAGTCTTCTGAGTCACTTCACATGGGTGTGAATGTGTGATGTAGATTAGTTACTAACCACTCACATGAAGATTGAGACAGTAGACCCGTGATTTCTTCACCCGCTCCTCTCTGAAAAAGTTAACTTTTCCTTTCTTAAATTAAACCTTACTCTTTTTTTTTTCTCAAGTTACGGATCCGCTGCCGCAAATCACTCTCTTACACTTACGAAAATACATTAAAATATTGACCACGTAAAAACTTTTTTATTTGTGGAAATATTTATTTCACATAATGATATTGTATTTTAGAAATTATATATTCAGGAATGATATTATTCTTGAATATATTTAAAAATAATTTGATTAGATTTTAACATCACTTTAATGTAATGTATTGATAGTGTAAAAATAATATAATATTATTTAATTATAAATTATCATTTAAATTATTTTAAAAATTAATAAATTTATCATAATAAATTATTATTGAACAACTGTCAATCAGTATATAATATTTTTCTCTTTTAATACTCCCAAGATGACATTTTAAAATTCAAAAAAAAAAATGGTTACATGCATATTAGAAAATACTTTATCATATTTTTAAGGGAATATCACATTTCTACCTTGGGAATAAAAACATGAAAAAATATATTAAAAGGAAAGTTGATATAAAAAATCAGTAATACATGAAAATGATTTTTTAAAATTTATAACAAACGTGAAAATATTATATTTCTATGCTTACATGTACCGAAATAAGTTTTTAATGCGTGAAATAAACACAACAAACAAATTACGCAGCATTTTCCACCACTAAGCTGATCTGAATATGAGGATCAACAAAGGATTAGGTTTGTTTTCAACAATAAGATCTATTACGTAAACACTACTACTATTTTTTTATATAATACAAACAAAAATGAAAGTATGAAACACAAGAGATAAATAATAATACAGTGTAAAAAATATTTTTTACACCATGGCCCAATAATAAAATATCAAGTGTATTAAGTTTATTAATTTAAAATATTATCCTTAAAAAATTATACAAATAATAACTAGCTTCTGATTAATTCACGGCATGAAGTTTTTTATATTGAATTATTACAGAGAATTATACTTGTTTTGCACACAAATAAATTAACTTTATAATAGAAAATGAAAAAGTGTGATAGCATGCAGAAGAAAAGATAGTAGTTTTGCGCAGGAGAGCACGGAGCATGCAGAAAGCAGAGGTTAGTGTCGGGTAAAAAATGGAAGGATGCTCAGCAAGTACAGATTCGTGGATCAAAGCTGTCAGCGTGCAAAAGCGTGGACCCACTGTTTTATAGACACGTGCGGTGCACGAGCACTGGAGGAGTGGACTGTTTCGCTAACACGCTGCTCTGCGCGTGATACTATGATAACTCATCCGTCCCTCATTACTAGCCTCGAATTCCGAGACGTAACCTTTGGCAGTTTTTACAGTTTGGTGCACCACACCAGAGGATCACAAGTTAATAACTGTGATCATCCACGGTAGGGGATACTTCACTTTTTTTTTTTTCGTCAACCAAAAAAAGTTATATGACTAATCTTTGAAGTTATTAAGATTTGTTTAAGAAATTAATTTTTCTTAATAAATATTTTTTCAATCGTAAGAGTCAGAAATTGAATTTATGATCAAAAAATATTATATATCAATTATGTCGTGCTATATTGGTGGGAGGTTTCATATTGTTTCACCTTCTCTGTTTCGTTTCCAGATTTATTCCGTTTCGTTCGTCTGCTTTGCTGGAATAATAATAAAACGGTTTTAATACTATGATATCTTTGGTTTAAGAAAATAAATAAAAGTGAAATGATTGTTTAAAAACTATTGTATAGAGATATGTAAAAGTAAAATAAAAGTATTTCTATAAAATTGTTTAAATATTAGATGAGTAAACATATTTTTAGTCTTTTGGTGTGAAAAGTCTGTCAAATGGATATTAAAATCAAACATAAAAAATATGTCAAATATTTTTTAAAAAAATTATAATTGAATAAAAACATATTATTCGGAATTGAATATTGAGAGGATAACAACTTCGTTAGAGAATATCATTTCTTATTTGTATTAGCTACAGAATTGAATAAAACTCAGGTGTTGCTAAACTTTTTCGTATGTTAATAAATATATAAAATGTGACCTTTGGTTGGTTCAAAAAAAATAATTATAGAATAAAATTGAAAGAGGGATAAGTTTGCACGTGAAGATTCGTTAGGAACATAGAAATGGGACCCAGTGCATTAAAAACTCCTTCCGTCATGGTGATATGGGATCATTCGAACTCGTCACAAAAAAAAAGGATCATTCAAACTCCAGAGTTCAAATTAAAGTTCGCTTGGTCAATCATCCTACTTTATTATGGGGAGTCACATAGAAAACGACTCCATTTTGCCATTATGTAAATAAAAATATGAAGAGGGATTCAATTATCTCATTTAGAGTCGCTCTTCATTTTTATAATTTATTTTTTTAAAATTTAATGATTATAATAAATAACTAATTTTAATCATTAAATCTTTAAAAAATAAATGATAAAAATAAAAATAATTATTTTTTGAAATTATTCTTAGAATAAATAAATTCATCATGTAAAAAATATATTTATTATTATTATTGTAAGAGGTATTATCCATTATAACTAGTTTACTACATTTCATCGAACAGAATTACAAGAATAAACTAAACATGTATATATGTCTTTGGCTAGTATGTGTTAATGTCAATACAATGTGCTCAAGTGACATGAACCGTTACAATAAAATGTGAGAATATGCATGCATGAATACTACTTAAGCCCATTGTATATTCTAACATATTTAGTGTAAACAGTTCATGTCATCCATGCATGCATATTCTATTTTTTTTAAAGTGACAATCTCATGTATTTTTTTAAATGATTGTCAATCTCATGTTGGCACGCACATTTTTCTCACACATATTTAGTTTTCACACCTTATAAGTCTAACATGCATATTCTTTCCAACGATGATGTATACACTAGGCATGGCAATGGGGCGGGGCGGGGGCGGGTATTGTATTCCCCGTCCCCGCCCCCAAACCCGCTCTCCGCCCCCGCCCCCGCCCCCGTTCCCCGTCAGGTTTTAAAATCCATCCCCATCCTCGCCCCCGCTTGGGGTCGGGTTTTCCCCGTTCCGTCCCGCCTCCGCTATTTGATTAAAATTTTAAAAATAAAAAAAATAATATAAATTTTTTTTATTGAAAAATAGGATAAAAAAGTTAATTATGTAACAAAAAAATAATAATAACAAACCCACATTTAAAATATGAGATCATAATTTTAAAATTACAAAACAAAATCAATCAATTCAATTAAAAAAATTAGAAAATAATATTTTTTTTATTTTTTTAATATTATTTATTACGGGGTGGGGGGCGGGGGCGAGGGTGGGGGCGGGGCGGGTATCAGTAACCCCATACCCGCCCCGCCCCCGCTTTTGGCTACCGGGGAAAACCCGAACCCGAACCCAAACCCAAAAAATTCGGTCTTTCCCCATTAAAATCGGGTTGGATTCGGGCGGGTACCCACGGGTTCGGGGCCCGCTGTCATGCCTGGTATACACTCATCTTCCATAAGTTCTCTCGATTCCCCTTTCCCTCTCTCTCGTCAAAATTGACCTTCCATTCAAAAGTGTTTTATATCCATATATAGTGTGTAAATGAGGCAAATTATTTGTACCTCTTCGTTATACTTGGTCGGGTCCTAGACTCCTAGCTAATTGTTTGGTAGATACTGTCTGATATCCCTCGAGTTTTGACTGACTGTATTGGAGAAAAATCTAAGTTTCACATTGATTAGAGATAGTGTCAAAATAGAATATATATATATATATATATATATATATATATATATATAAGTGGAGAATAACTCTCACTCTATGAACTAGCTTTTAGGATTAAGTTAGGTCCAAATCCACAATAAAATGAATATTCGAGAAAGACCTTTCCAAAAGTATATTTTTGTACTTTTGGAAAGACTGGTTTGGAAGTTCATTTTTATACTTCTGGAAAGATCTTTGTGGAAGAGTAAAAAAAAATTGTGTATTTTGGAAATGTATTTTTGGATGTGTGAAAAAAATAGTGTATTCTGGAAAGGCCTTTCCAGAATAGGTCAAGTTTTGTACCTCATTTTCCTTTTCGACTTCGATTATAGTTTTTTTTCTATGAAAGGGTTGATGGTGATGGTGATGGGTGGTTGCAGCAGCGGTGGTTGGTTCGACCATGATATTGGGTGGAGGTGGGACTCGCATGGGAGACGCAGAGGTATTTGTATTTGTTTAGGACGGTTTAGGAAGTGCATGAAGTAAAAAGGGAGGTATAGAAAGCAATTTCCTAGAACCATGTATTGGATATTGGGTTATTTATCATTTAACGAGGAAAAACAGTCGTGCAGGAGGATATCCCTACATCCGAAATAGATGGTCCAATCCAAAAGTGCATGGTGCAACAAATAAACGGTCGTAAAGAAAAGGGAGAGGAGGAGGTGACCCATGAGAAAGCGCGAACAAACAAACATGTAGTTTGTCTGAATTGAGAAGGTGTCAAATGTGCTTTCATAGAGAATGTGTCCAATTCAAGAAACGATCATGACGACAGTATTAGTATCCCTCAGTCCACATCTTTCAAATCCATGCTCTGCTCCTGTTTCATGAACAACGATCCAGGAGCGTCAATCAATGCCAATGGCGTGCTTCTCCATTCTCTCTCCTCCCACTCTCACCCTTCTCCCTCACTCCCACTCTCAATGTGGCGTCACAGTTAGAGTTTCTCTCAACCTAAGGCACAAGACCAATTCCGTTATTCCTTCAACTCGCGCTGCTGCGAATAATTTCGCCATTTGCTCTCTCAACGCACTCTCCGCCACTCTCTGTTTCTTTACTCTCTCTGATTTCCACAATGTGAGTCAGTCACTCCTCTCTTCATTTCCCAATTCCGGATAACCAATTTAATAATATAAATGCGTGCTTTAAGTTTTAACTCACGTTAAAATACCAGCTAAAATAATTCTAGGTAAATAAATGTTCTCGTGTTTGGTTTCTAATTCAGGAAGGAATTGATTCTAGCTCCAAAACTGAATCAACTTTAAGCAGTTTTTGCGTCGAATGAAAAAATTTATACCGAATAAACATAACGCAGTCATACCCAAAAAACAATTTTATTTCAATTCAATTTTGCAAACGATTACTCAATTACACACTGAAAACTTATGAAAACATAACGCAGCCATAGTTTGTGGGTGTTGACAATTTGAGTTTATTTGTTGCAGAATCGAGTGACCGAGTATGTTCCTCTTGATCCGTTGATTAATAGGACGGGAGGTGTCTGGCATGTTTTCCTGAAAGGAGATTTTAGAGATATGCTTTATGGATACAAATTTGATGGCAAGTTTTCTCCTCTCGAGGGACATTACTTTGACTCTTCTCATATACTACTGGACCCTTATGCCAAAGTTAGAGCGTCTGCACCCTTCTCGTTTTGATTATTTATGTATAAAGTTAAATTGGGAATGCTGGTGAAGAGTGACACCACAAAACTCCATCTATTGTTGATTTATCTGTATTTTAGTTATATTGTTTAATTGGATTATTATTGGAGTGGACCCTAATATTATATTACTGATTTGTCTAGGCAGTTATAAGCAGAGGGGAGTTTGGGGCTTTAGGACCTGATGGTAACTAGATGGCTGGCACGATACCTTCTCATGATGATGAGGTACTTTATTTATTTAAATGGTATTTAGTTTTTACTCCAAAGTTTTTAAAACTATTTTCATTTTTTTATTCCTTCTGTGCAACTTGTTTAGTTCGACTGGGAAGGAGATTTGCCTCTCAAGTATCCTCAAAAGGATCTTGTTATATATGAAATGCATGTGCGTGGGTTCACAAAGCATGAGTCGAGCAATACCAAGTTCCCTGGTACATATCTTGGTGTGGTGGAGAAGCTTGACCACTTAAAGGTGAAGTTTCTAATCATTTTCTAAAATAATTTGAAGAATTCCTTGAGACAGTTCTACCAATGGTTATGTTGTGAAAACAGGCCAGTACTTTTTTAATTTATTTCTGAATCTAAAAACTTATACCATCTCGCTGATGGCAACAATGTTAAAGTATCAAATACGTTGTACATTTCTGATCTAATTGTAATGAAAACCTCAATGGTATAAGGAAAGATTTGTGTCTTTATTAAAGCCATATACATTATTTTTTTCTGAGACAGTTCAATGCATGACTGTAAATGAACTTGATGGAATCAGTGGGAGACTTTGGGCTGAGTCATAATGCCATCTAGCCTTATCATCCATACTATTTTCCCATGCTGTTGGATCTACAATATTTGTTTTTCATGAGCTTGGTATTGCACGTTATTTGTTTTGCCTCTGTATTGCATTACCGCATAAAGCAGATTTAAATGCATAAAATGTTTGCTAAACAATAATGAAACTGCTTTCGCTTGGCTTTATTTGTTTGCAGGAACTTGGAGTAAATTGTCCAGAATTAATGCCATGTCATGAATTCAATGAGCTGGAATATTTCGGTTACAATTCTGTACAAGAAGACTACAGTAGGGGAGTTATTTGCTGATCGAATAATTGTTAATTTTTATCATTGACTTCTGGTTATATTTGAATCTTCAAGTCAGATTCTAGTCATATTTTTCTATTCATTAGAATCTTTGGGATAACTTTTTAACCCTTGATGCCTTACATCTTTCAAAGTACTAAGCCATATTTTTTCTTCCAATCTCAGCGTATTTTGATCAACTCATGATCTCATTGGATGATATTCTACACTTGTGGCTCTTAAACAATTTTTCTTTTACCTCTCTTTAATTTTATCTTTAATTAAATGATAATTCTATGTCTTTATTTTAGGGTCAATTTTTGGGGGTATTCAACCATCAATTACTTCTCCCCAATGATCAGATACTCTTCTGCTGGCATACGAAACTGTGGCCATGATGGGATTAATGAAATCAAATTCCTGATCAAAGAGGCGTACAAACGAGGAATAGAGGTTACCAGAAATACACATGGTTTCATTTTATGGATTCTCTTTTCCTTCTTTTTATTTTATTTTTTAATTTAAATTATGATTTGTCTGCTATATTACTGCTGCAGGTCATCATGGATGTTGTTTTCAATCATACAGCTGAAAGGAATGAGAATGGTCCCATTATTTCTTTCAGAGGTGTCGACAACAGTATCTATTACATGTTAGCACCCAATGTGAGCTCAATACTTTTGCTCTCTGTTTCAGCTAGTTAGTTGGTGTTAAAACCGAATTTCTGAAGTAGATTGAATTAATGGAAACTGAATTTCTCTAGAAGAACTCAGCTCCTTAATAAGCGAAACAGAAATACAAACTGATAAATATATATAATTGCTAAATTACAGGGGAAAATTCCCCAACACAGACAAAAGGTTACGCAACCAACTATAATCCTTGAATACTGTTGTGGCTATAACAGTTTGGGCCTAGTTATTGGCCCAATTACTGTTAGAAGAGCGTGGACTTAACTGACTCATAGGATGTGGGCATGACCTCGTCCACGGTGATGGTTGAGGACGTGCTGAACGAGGCCGGAAATCTCGGAAGCAGTTCATAAGCAGTTCATATAACTGTTGCGCGATTTGTGCGAATACGGCAAGTGCACCGATCGTTAACAAGTAATAAAAGTGAGTAAGTGAGTTATCGTCTCCACAGGGATTGGGGTAATTTTCACAATAATATTAATTCTAAATGATTGGAATTAAAAACAGAAATATAAAGACAAAGAAATAGTTGTTGATGTTGGATGATTGTAGTTTGAATAAAAA
>PYAF01003708.1:3986-19148 GCA_007407185.1 Glycine tomentella
AACTATTTAATTGTTGAGGGTTAAATTTCATATTGCAAGGATTCCAACCACTGTTCGTGTCTCATTTTGCCAATGACAAATAACTATTTAATTGTTGAGGGTTAAATTTTGGTCCAAAGAATGATTCATGTGTCAATTTTGTGTGTTTTCAAGAGGTTTTGCAGGGGCCAATAGCATGGGCTTCGATTGTTTGGCTTTGTAGCTTGGTTTTCAGTTCTCTTGACAAAATTGTCAATGTTCTTACCCATCTATTACCTGGTAAATTATAATTTCATGTTATAGGTATTGAATTACTAATATTCTGATTTAATACTTTTTTTACTGGAAGAATCCATTGCTTAATCCTTGCAATATGAAAATGTTTGTTTAAGAATGTGGCATTTTATGAACTCGGTTGTTGCTGCAGTTTTTTGGTTGGAGTATATATATAATATATTTGGGAATGTGTTTTGCGTTGCTTTGTTTACTCTTGAATTTGTTAGACATTGTTAGTGTTTAGGTGATGTACCTCTCCTTTGAACTCCATTTGTTTAAGCTTTTAATGAATCTTTTAAAATTACAAGAATAGAAATAAAGAGAATAGGGTCATATTTTTTTTTTATAAAATGATATTCTAAATCGGTTATGGGACAAACGATGCAGAAATGAAATATACAACATCGGTTTCTGAGTCAAAACCGATGTAAAGTGTGTATTTTCCACATCGGTTTTTGATACAACCGATGTAGAAATATCCTTTTCTACATCGGTTTTAGGAAAACCGATGTCGATATATAAATTTAACATCGGTTTTTTCAAAGAAAACCGATGTTGAATATGCATATTTTAATTTTTTTTGATTATTTCTTATTATTTGACATCGGTTATTTATGAAAACCGATGTTGTGTAATTATGTTAACATCGGTTTTCGAAAACCGATGTTAACATTGATACTTTCAACATCGCCTGTTTCAACATCGGTTAAAAACCGATGTTGAATGTCCAAAAGAACCGATGTTAAAAGCGATTTTTCTAGTAGTGTTTCTTATATTTTCAATGCACTGACAATGTTATCCGCAGATGTGTAGCTGAGACTGACTTGTCGAATATTCTGTGGCACTATCATTCCTCTAACTATGGAGGCCATTTTGGTGCAAACAGAACTGCACACAAAGTTCTGCAATGTGGCTATTATTGGCCAACACTCTTTAAAGATTCTAAAGACTTTGTGATGCAGTGTGATAGCTGTCAAAGAACAGGTAATATTTCTCGCAGAGATGAGATGCCACTGAATAACATCCAAGAAGTTGAACTGTTCAATGTGTGGGGGATTGATTTCATGGTGCCATTCCCTAAATCATTCTCCAACCAATACATCTTGGTTGCTATGGATTATGTTTCCAAGTGGGTTGAAGCAACAGCTTTACCCACCAATGATGCTAAAGTGGTGGTCTCATTCTTGAGGAAGAACATTTTCACCAGATTTGGGGTGCCAAGAGCGATCATAAGCGATGGAGGGACTCACTTCTGTAAGAAGCAGTTTGATAGCTTGTTGGCAAAATATGGAGTCAAACACAAAGTGGCTACCCCTTATCATCCTCAAACAAGTGGCCAGGTAGAGATTTCCAACAGAGAATAGAAAAGAATCTTTGGAGAAAACTGTTGGAACATCAAGAAAAGATTGGTCTAAAAAACTAGATGATGCTTTGTGGGCATACCGGAATGCATTTAAAACGCCCATAGGTATGTCTCCTTTTCAGCTTATCTATGGCAAGGCTTGTCATCTCCCTATTGAACTTGAACATAAAGCACTTTGGGCAACTAAGTTTTTGAATTTTGAATTGTCAAAATCTAATGAAAAAAGGTTGCTTCAGTTGAATGAATTAGATGAGTTCAGGTTAGCTGCATATGAGAATGCCCGAATTTACAAAGAGAAGACAAAGAAGTGGCATGACAACCAAATCCGTCAAAAGGAGTTCGTTCCTGGCCAACAAGTGTTGCTATACAATTCTCGCCTGCGACTTTTCCCAGGTAAGCTGAAGTCACGTTGGTCTGGACCCTTCCTTGTAAGGGAAGTTTATCCATATGGCATAGTGGAGATTTCACCATTGGATAGTGACAGAGCCTTCAAGGTAAATGGGTATCGATTGAAGCATTATTTTGGGGGAGATGTGGACAGGAATGCAGTTTCCGTTCCACTCAAGGCTACTGAGGATTGACAAGAGGCAAGCGTCTAGCTTAAGACGTTAAACGAGCAGACTTCTAATGTACATACCTGGTATTTTGAGTTCTATTTCAATTTGATAGCAGTAAGTTTAGCACTCTGCATATTCCGTGGTAGTAAATCTAGATTCATGCATTACTAGTTAGGTTGAAATTCTTTATAATTTTTGATAGCCTTAGATTTAGGTCCAAGTACTCTCATTTAGAATCATTTAGATAGCATTTTATTTTCATTAAGTTGATAAAATAAAAAGAAAAATAAAAAGATAAGAAAAAGTTGTCAAAGGGTGTGGCGCTACCCGCGCCAGAATTGGCGCTACCAGCGCCAAAGCACGGTCACTTCACGCTAATAGCGTGAACATTCGCGCAGATCGCGTGAGGTGTTCGACCTTTGGCCTTGCTTCTGCATCATTTCACGCTATCAGCGTGGGTTGTGGCGCCATCCACGCCAAGCTTTCGAAGGGTCCACTCTAATCGCGTGAGTTCCCGCGCTGACCGCGCGAAATGGACGACAGGCAAGCCCTTCCAGTGACTGATGGCGGATCAGCGCCATGTTTCGCGCGGATCGCACGAGGTGTGGAAACTGCTTTTATTTTTTTTAAATTTCCCTCATTCGCGCCTCAATCTCTTTTCTTTCCCCAACTCTCTCCATACTTTCCGCCCAAACCCCAGCACCACCATCAACCTTCATTCACCATCACCATACACCATTAGCCTTCACAGTCTTGTTCTCTCTCTCTAGCACTCTCTCCCATTTCCAGTTCTCCCTCGTTCTCAATTTTGCTTAAACCAAAGGAATCAATTGCAATTGCTACCATGGTTGGGGACAAGGTAATATTCTGAACTGAATTGCTTTATAATGTATAATGGTAAGGTTCACAAGCATTGGAAAACCAAGTCTCATTGACCTAGGTCACTCACATTGCGTTTTGATGAACTTCATGCCAAAACCTTAGGGTAAGGACCTAATTGCTGTTGTCCATTGATTATTCTTTTATTGAATTTGATTTTTAATGTTGATGGACAATGAAAATGTGGGTGTGTTTGGTGATTTTTGAGAATGCCCATAACATGTTTGATAAATTGCCTGTGTGGGAATCCATTCATTTTTCTTGTTTGGCTCCCAACAAGTTCTACTTTAGCATGGGGTTGCACTTAATATTATTTGAGTGAACTGAACCCCACTAATTTGATTAACATTTTGAATGCTGAGTAGGTAAAGCACATTGATTGATAGTGGTTGTATGTTGTGCCTGGAATGTGTTACATCATGCCCTAAATGCTTGAAATATGCATCACTTGAATCAATGGTTTATGTTGTGACTGTGCTTGCAGGAAATATTTGAATTCTGAGTTGTTGGTGCACTAAGGAATGGACACAAGCTTTACTATTTAATGCACATATCTGTTGTGATCTTGAACTGAAATTGTTTGAATTGTGTCATGATAGCATAGGATTAAATGACTTATGGACATTCATTGGGCTAAATCTGGGAATCCAGATGGTGCCATTCATTTTTCTGTCATGTTATGCATACTATATCCTAGTCAAGCTGATGAATTTAAAGTGATGTCTGCATGAATTGCTTAAATTGTATCTGGTTGGTGAATAGAAGGAACCTAAATCTGGGAATCCTAGGCACACTGCGAAATTCTGAGCAGATTGCTTCCCAGAAAAATTATACATATGCTTGTTTTGTGAAGAAACTGAACTGTGCTATTCATTTATTGATCACTATTCCCTGACGCACAGTATTACTGAGTTAATTGTTGATTGTCACTTTGAACCAACTAATTGGAACATGGCCAAGACCAAAATCTGGGAATGGTTAGGCATAGGGTTAAGTTCTATTTGTACTCCATTATATTATGATAGTTGAATTGAAGCAAGGGAATTGCTGTGGACTAACTTTGAATTAAATCTGGGAATTACACTTGCTTAACCTGCATCTATGTTTGAATTTTTTCTGAGTTCAGGGTAAACAGGGGCCAAAGGCAAGAAGAAAACTACAGCGGGAGGCAGCAAAAGGGCCAGGTTAGCAGATTATGATGAGGGTAGATTTAGATCGCCCAAATGCCAAGAAAAATTTGACTCCTGGTACCTCCCAAAGAAAATTATATCAGAAAAGAAAATCCTTTGGGACACGCTTCCAGAAGGGAACCCAGTGCGAGAAGTCATTCTCAGGTGACAGTGGCAGCACTTAGTCAGTTTCCCCAAGCCTAGTTCCAGCACTATTTTGAAGGAATTTTTGGCTAATGTTGATCCCGATACAGTAGCACGTAGCAGACTCTCATGGGTAAGGGGTGTCCAAGTTTCCTTTGATGAGAAGGCAATTGAGCGCTTCTTGGACACCCGGTATGATCCTTTTGGAAGATGCGACTTCAGCCACTTGTATCTGAGGATGCAGCCTGATGCTTTGACAAAGATGTACAGGGACGACGTCCCTCAGCTTGCTACCACCATCCGTAGAGCCATTACAAGCCTCTACACTGCTTGGAAGCCCAAGTCAGGCCTAGACTACATTCCAGAGAAGCTGAGGAAGCATGACTTAGTAGGGGATGCAGCTTTCTGGCATCAGTTCATCAACCACACAGTCATTCCTTCTGCTAATATGACTGATGTGAATGTGCAGAGAGCCGCCCTGCTTTACACCCTCCGAGGTGAAGGTAACCTCTACATTTCTCACCTCCTTTCTAACCGTATTCTTCATATGATTCAGGATGCCAGCAGCAAGTCCTGGCTGGCGCATTCGTCTTTGATTCTACACTTGTGTCGTCATGTGGGTGTAGAAGTCTTAGATGATGAGCCCATGGACGTTCCGATAGCGTCTCTCATGAACCACAAGACCTATTTAGACGCTGTGAGGAGCGCTGCTGAGGAACAGATCATTAGAGCTTCCAAGCTCAATTCAGAGGAGCTTGCAGCTCGCAGCCCCAGAGACTTCCCAGCACCAGAGGAGCCCCAGCCAGCAGAGCCAGCACCACCAGTTCCTCCCACAGCTCCTGCGCATATACCGCTTTATGAAGATTCTCCGAGTCTTCTAGCTTTTCAGGAGTTTGTTCGCACACAGATGACCCTCCAGACTCGCATGTGGGAGGCCGTATGCAGGCATCTAGGCATTCCACCTTCTGAGTACCGGCTCCCAGTTACACCACTAGCCACAGATATTCCTCCTGAACCCTCAGCTGCAACAGACCCAGAGTCATCCATTCCAGAGCCCTCACAGGCTACTGAGGCTGAAACCATTGATGAGAGAGGAGAGGGATAAGAGTGACCAGGACTCATTTTATTGTTTTGTTTTGTTTTTATGTTTTATTTTTGATTCTGCAGTTTAGACATGTGAATCTTCTGCACATTTATATTTCTGCATACATAAATATATATATATATATAGTATAGTTTCTGATTCAAATTTTTGCACATAAAACTGTTTAGATTAATGTTTCCGTTTGTTTGCGATTTTCCAAATAATGCTGAAATTTTTCCAAAGCGTTGTGACCTTATTTGTTGTTGCACATACGCATGGATTCGCAAATCACAGTCAAGGAACAAATAATGTCCAATAGAAATTTTTTTCAAAAATAAATAAACAGCACATCAGAATTTTCAGAATAAAAGTTAATGGGCACAATAATGGATAGAATTCTTTGAGGAAAGCTTGATGAAATGAAACATAGCATGAACTGCATGATACATGAATGGAATTGTGATTGTTGGTATGTGATATGCATGTTGAAGTTGAAATGATGCTTGAAATAAAGTCAGCTGAGATTGACTTGAGTTTAAACACCTGTGAGGTTTTGAGCCAAACAGTGATAAATTTCTTTCCGAGAGACTCCATTTTCATGGTATTCTAGAACTTGAATTGTTTCTCTGGATGCAGGTGTGATTTGATATGATTAAGGCTGATTTTTCTTCTGAAACCAGGGCCAAATTGACTCACCGCAATTATCTTCCATTTGTACCTCATTTGAGCCTGAGCCTTTCATTTCAAATTACCTAAATCAGAGCTATATCCATTGACCAATCTCCCTGAGGCTAGAGAAAGTAGAATATAAGTCCATGACAGCAGAAAACAGGGAACTGTCCATCAAGGCATAGAGGAAAACAAGTTGATTCCAATTGGTATGGAAGTTAAGAGAGCAAACAAATAAGGCTAGTTGGAAAATAATAAGCTTAAGAATATTAGCTGGAAATTTGAATAGTTGCTGTATTTTGTTTAAAGAAAAGAAAAAGAAGAAAAAAAAGAAGGTTATTTGTTTGCTTTATAAAGAATAAATTATTGAATAAAATTGCCAGGTTTTGAAAGGATGAACAAGGAATATGGATAACCACAAGATTGGGACTTAGGGACTGGATCTAGCCTCATATTAGCTACTTTTCCAAAGAATTTCCTACCCTTAGTCCAGCCACGTTACAAGCCTAAAAGACCTTTTGATCAAGTCATGTTTGCAACTATTGAGAATATTTTCAAGCTTATGGTAATGCTGTGACTTTGTTGAGTAAGAGAGTAATCATAGCCTGATACACTTGAGTAAATGAGTGATTAAACACATGTCTGTGAGGAATACTCAAGTTGCTCTCATAAATTGACAGCATTAAAAGTGTCATGGATAGCTTTGACTTGAATTTGATCATACACATCATGATGGTTCTAGGATTGTAGAATGTGGTTTGTGTTTGATTATTGATTCTTGCTTAGTCTTGAATTCTTTCTGTTGCTGGGGACAGAAACTTTCAAATCTAGGAATTATTTGATGTGTTGCAAACATATCTTAGTTCTAGGCTAGTTTAGGTTATAATTTGATTAAATAGTTAGAAAATAGAATAGAATTAGTTTAATTATTGCTTATATTTAAATTGATCTCATTTCATTACCAAGTTGTGATTTTCAGGACAAAAAGAGGAGAACAAAGCAAAGAAAGAAGAAAAGCCAGTGGAAAGTCCCGCGCGGTCCGCGCTAGTATAGGAAATCCAAGCTTCAGCTCGAAGACTCCACGCGATCAGCGTTGGAGTCCACGCTACCAGCGTCATCAAGCCGCAAGGTTCACGCGATTAGCGTGAATACTGGCGCCAGTCGCGCCATAAGGTCTGAAGCCAGCCTTCCAACTCGTAGACTCCATGCTATCAGCGTGGAGGTTCACGCTATCAGCGCTGTCCATTCGAAGTCCCGTGCGATCAGCGTGAGAATCCGCGCTATCAGCGCCATGGAGATTCTCTTTCCTGATTTAAAATTATTTGGTTCGAAATTGGCACAGAAAAAGGAACTTTGCTACTTTAATTAAACCAATCTATAAAAGAAAGGCCTTTGGACTGAAAAAGGGATCTTACACATCCTAGGAATCACAAAGAATCATTCTAAACCCTAGGAAATCAAGAATCAAGGCTAGGATTGCAGTAGAATCATGTATTCAATGGCAGCTTTTGTGTTCTTGAAGCCTATGTCAGGCTAAATCTTGTATTGTGGTTAGGCCAAGAACCAATGTGAACTCCTCTGTAATTTAATTGGTATTAAATGAGATTGTCATAATTATTTTATTTTATTCTGTTCTTTATTGTCTATTCTTATTTTGAATTGGCCACTCTATGTAAGTGCTGAGAATTAAGATTCGCAATAGGGATGTTGGGGTCTTAATTTCTGACTTGATTAGAGTAACAGTTGTTCATTGCCTAGGGATAGGGATGCATGACTGCAGAACTATATAATAAATTCTTTCGATTGCGTAACTTGATAGAATTCACTAAGGGATTAGGTTTTTGATTCAGGTTAAAGGATTAATTCACTAAGGGATTAGGGGTTAGCTAAATTAGGAAAGATTTATTCTCTGAGTAATTAGAATCAATCAAACTTGATAACCAGTTAAGTGAAGAGGTAGGGATCAAAGGGGATTGTGCCTGACCACAATTATTCAATCCATTGGTAACAACTCAACTATTTTTACTGCAATTTACGTCTTTAAATTCTGTCCTTATTTTGCAATATTAAACACACAACAATCCAATTCTTCACAAATTTTTTCTTTTCACTTTCAATTGCTAAGACTTAGAATTACTGTGAATGTCACACCAATCCCTGTGGAGACGATACTTACTCACTTTATTACTTGAAACAAGCGGTGCACTTGCTGTTTTCGCAACACTCCTCCTCCTAGGGCTCCAGATATAACATTACACTCAAATTCCGGTTCTTGGAATTCATCGTCATCATTATGTTTTTTCTTCCTATCTTCCTTTTCTTTTCTGGGTTTTTATCACATATTGTCTCAACCTTCCTCTCTGACAAATTATTCGATAGCATCCCGGAGGTTCCAACACTGGTCAGTGGTATGTCCTGGCCCATTATGAAACTCACAAAACTGAGATTTATCTACCCTAGCCTTATTATATAATGGATGGGGCCGCTCCACCTCTTCATGTCCGTCAATGCTTCCTCTCTCCAAACTTGTGACTAGGATACATTCAATGGCGTGTATTTTTCATATTTATTCTCATACTTTCCCGGTCTAAATTTAGACTCCGTATTCCTGCCTTGATTGGGAACCCCCTGATGTTGTCGGCCTCTTGCAATGGGCTCCTCCTTCAAGGGCTCCAATCCTTCTGTCTACCCATCGCATTTGCAATTTCCATCTGCTCCAACTCTAAATACTTTTTTGACCGAGCTCGAAACTCCATTAATGATTTAACCGGGTCCTTATATATTGATTTTGCCAATTGGGATGATCCATTCAACCCGACCGAGATGAGGTGCACATGTACTTTCTCCTCCAAACATTGTACTTGGCATATTTTTTGCCAGGTTGTTGCCGTATTTTTTTCCAAGTGCAAATTAGGATTTCGGCTATTTTTTACTAGTTGCAAAATTCAACAAAAACCTCTAACCAAAATCTTCAAAATTACGGATTGACCACGGTGGCAGTGTATGAAACCATGACTGGGCTGCTTCTGATAAGGTAGTGACAAATATACGAGATATTATTGGTTCATCAATTCCTTATACACACATTTGCATATCGAATTCGTCAATATGTACTTGAGGATCTCGGCTTCCATCATATTTTGACAGAAATGAACCATCAAAATCTTGTTATTATTGATTTTTAATGAAAATTCTTTTCATCTTGCTTAAAAATATTAAACCAACGTTACTAATAACTGATATAAAAAGATTTTCATCACTGATTGATAATTATAAATCTGATGTAAAATAGAATACAGACTGATATCAATTCTATTACATAGTACAAATAACTAAAACATTTTATCATGACAGAACGTCTCCAACTAAACATCTTCAGCAAAGTTCTTTTTCAGCTTGCCAATTCTTCTTTACTGTTCATCTGGTCGCCCAAATAAAATTGAGGTCATCGCAGGTGTTAACCACAGACACAGAATACATGGTAAGTTTATGATAAACATAATTTAAGCAACAGATTATATTCAATATGCAGATATTCATAACAACATCCTCAAAATTTCTATATAATGTATGATTCTCTTATACTCTTATCATAATGCATGATTTTCTTGAACTCTTATTATTTGGTACCAACTGTCAATATAGCCCCATCCCAGTGGTCCAGAACTGATCCGACCAGTCAGGGTCTCCCGGTGTTGCGAAGGTTCACACCCACACTTCTGTGATCATCATGGGTGACGTGATCCCTCACTGCAAGAGTCACCCCCCAGCTCAGACTTCTCTTGTCTGAACGGACGGACTCAGTTCTTGTAACTATCTGATACACCTCCGCTCTGAGGCACACCTCCACTCTGAGGCAACTTTTATATACACCTCCACTCTGAGGCAATTCTCATGAGACACATGAGACTGATTTACTTATGCATATCTTATTCTTTTCATAAACTCAGATATTCAATATAAATCTTCCAATCATTGTCTCACATGATTTACTTAGAAAATCAACATAAATCATGTATAGAACTCAGCTTATTACTCATGTACCAAACATATCATCCATGTACAGAGATTTATAGAAACACTCAACAACATATAAAACCTCATTCAGACATTCAATCATGTAACTATAACTTTAAATCCAATAATTACTCATATACAAGTCATATTTCACAAAACTTTAAACACTTATTCAAACACAAATAACACTTAAACTATCTTTATCATAAAACTTCCCCATACATACCTTATATCCTCTTATGAAGCTTGTCTATCTCTTCCTAATGGTACTAGCTTCTACTCGTGATTCTTCAAGGAAGTGGGGTCTCTTTATGCTTTGAAAATGAAAGGATGAAATTGAAATGAAGGAGAGGTTTCACGTGGAATAGGTGGAAGAATAGAATCTTGAATGTGACTTCTACTTAAGGCCTTCCTCCCTTTATATAGAGTTTGGAAAATAATAAAATATTCAAGGACATTTCTACCCTTTCTAGCTAGTTACTCCCATTTGATTTCATTAGAACTTAGTTTCATCTCATTCCATTTCATTCTAACTAAGCTCATAATGGTTTTCCTAAATATCTTCTATCCTTTATAAAAATCTTCTAAGCCATGATGACTTTCTTCCAAGTGTCCCTCCACTTGGCAAGTTCATGAATCTTCTCGCTTTTTCTCTCCTTGTTCACGTGACCATCAAGGGAATTAAGAGAAGATTTTTCTTCTCTTCATGCCATCATGTACACATGTATTTCAAGGTTATGATGGCTTTCTTATTCCTATATTAATAGTAAATTACAAGTGGCTAGATATTTCTTAAGCCTTCATGATTGTATCTTATCATTTTAATTTATGAATCTTAAGGTATTTTCCTACTTATCATGACTTAACACTTTTTGATATGAAAAATCCACCTTATTCTCTCATTTCTTCTTCTTCACGTGAAGATCATAGCCAACGGGAAAATTTTTATCTTCCCTTCCTCCTTCTATATCATGTTGTTTTTTCCTTTAACGAGTAGAAAATTGTATGGTTTCTTTTGTATACATATGTCATCTTTTAAATGAAGAAGAATAATCTAGTTTCATCTTTAATTTACACATGGCTTTTTCTAGTAAGAAGTTTGATTTGAACTCTTCTACCTAAGGATAATATTAAATAATAGAACTCTAGAGTTTTCCAGAAACTGACTTCAATTACAGTATAAATTACTCACACGCAGTCTATACAGAGTGTTACACAGACCTTACATACAAGACTGCTCTTATCTTAATTCTGATTGGTCTGTTCTGCTTCTAACCATCAAAATTACTAAACCATCTTATTGAATTAGTCTATTCATCCTACAATTAAGAGAAAATTCCACGGATTCTATTTATCATTTTTCCATATTTTTCTGATGCTTGATTTCTCCTGAATAAAATTTCAAAGTTATTACCGTATGAAATTCATAGAAATCCTATTCCGAGGATTCTTGTCACAAAGTATTTTGGTAATTTGCCATCCAAGGGCACTCTGTAATTTCATCAAGCTTTCACAAAATATCAAAGGGTGTCTTGGTAATTTTAGCCTCAAGGGTACTATGGTAATTTGCCCTCATCCTATACGATTGTAATTTTCACTATAAAATATCTCAACAAAATATCTAAGGGTATTCATGGATATTTTTGTAACTTCCACTTTAAAATATCTAACCCAAAAATATCCAAGGGCATTATCGTCATTTTCACCTCAAGGGCATTTCCGTAATTTTTGCTTCAAAGGAAGGGTAATATGGTCATTTCTCTTCAAACATTTTTGTAATATCTCTAATTAATATTTCACCCAAATAATTTAAATATAGACCAATCAAATCTCACATAACCTAACACTTACATCAAATAGTTATGTAAAAACATTTTGACCATACATTTGCAGTTATTGAAATTTCAGGGTGTTACATCCATGATCTTCCTGGTGGACCGTGCTCTCCAATATCTCTGAGGCGACGCTCCATGTGTTGTATGTGTTGTTCTTCTTTGCGTTTCCAGTCTGCATTACATTCCTCCATCCGAAGTGTAATATTTCTTATGCCCTCCTGCTTTTGGAGGGCATATCGTCTCTCCATCCTCTCTATTCGATCTAGGATTCCATTTAGAGCGTTATTCAGTAGAGGTTCTGGTGCGAGAGTTGCCATGGCCACTGGGGCCAGGTTTGACTGATGGGTGTCAGGAATTGTATGTCCCACTTAAGCAGGAGACAAAGCTGAATCTGAAACCGAATCGCTTACATGTACAGCTTCGTGATGGGCCACGTTCTGGTTACCAGGTTCTCCTCTTACACCTGCATCAGAATGTGAGTGTGGATCTGGTTGTTTCTAGTGTTCACCATCACGGATCGTGGAATTTGAACTTTACAGTCCCCACAGATGGCGCCAATGATCTGCTTTCTTATGAACAGAGATGTCCAACTAGGAAGCTAGTAATTTTAATATGGGATCAAGCTCTCTCAAAGTTTTTATGGGGAGAATAACCTTCAAAGAAATAATCACTACGCACGAAGCAATACTCAACCAGTGGGATGAGGTGTGTGCATGGTGTTAATGGAAATAGAAGAGGGAACGAGTATTGTTGAATTGAGGGGG
This sequence comes from Glycine tomentella, assembly GCA_007407185.1. Classification (NCBI taxonomy): domain Eukaryota; kingdom Viridiplantae; phylum Streptophyta; class Magnoliopsida; order Fabales; family Fabaceae; genus Glycine; species Glycine tomentella. The sequence goes on from PYAF01003708.1 coordinate 16,723, forward strand.
AGCCACTTGAAGCACAAAGGATAAATTGATTCAAGAAGGAAGGTTTTGAACTTTCAACATGCTATGAAGCCATGAAGATTAATTTGTGATTGAATGTAAAAGGATGAAAGCATTTCTGGTGATCCAAGTGCATTGCATTCATATCATTCATTGAATCTATGTGGTTATGAAAAAGAGTTCACAAGGCTTTGATAAAATTGCATAAGTTTTTAAATCAAATAATAAGGTTTTGGAAAAATAAGTTTCTTTCTAATATAATCGATTATTTCAATAAAACAATCGATTATTTTGATCTTTGTATTTTCTAGAAAACCTTTTAAGAACAATGTAATCGATTACATGTCGGGTTAATCGATTATTTTCACTTGATTTACTTTTTAAACTGCCCTGATGAACATAGTAATCGATTATCTATGAACTGTAATCGATTACCTTAGACAAAACTTAAAATCATCTTTCTGTCATAATCGATTACCCAATGCATATTTTGGCTTAGAAGCTTTCTGGCTTAATCGACTACCAGAGATTGTAATCGATTACTTAGTTCAAACCCGTTTTATACACCTTCCTGGTTTAATCGATTACCTAAGGATGTAATCGATTACACAGTGCTTTCATTATTGAACATCCTTCTGGTGTAATCGATTACTCATCGTAATAATTGATTATTTTGATTGAAAACCATACCCAGAATTTTTATGAACACATTAATCGATTACAAGCTTGATTTAATCGATTACCAACGGTTACTAAAGTTTGTTATAAATAAAACCCTGCTCAGCTATTTTTCTAACTTGATCAATTCGTATTACTGAGCATTAAAAGGCTTTTCAAACATTCTTTAGTGATTCTTTGGGTTCATAAGGTTCTTGCTTTCACAATACATTCATGAGTTGTCAAATTGATGTAAAAAGAAGCAAGAAGTGTCTTTTCAAAGTTTTGAGGAAGCATTGTTCTGAATCTGTATTCAACTTTCAACCTGATTTAATCATTCATATGTACATCATTCATTGGATCATCAGGTGACTTCTTTCCTTAAACTTTGAAGTTGTATCTTTGTTATTCAATTTCTGTAAAGATTGGCTTATTATAAATGGGTTTCTTGCATGATAACTAGAGATAGGGTTTCTCTAGGAGTTGCTGAGTAGGGTTCTCAGTGGGGTTAGTCTCTAAGGATCTAATAGTGTTTTAGATCTTTGAACTTTGTCTATGGATTGATAAAGAGAGGCTTGTAATATCTTGTAAGAATATTATTTGCAGTAGTGGAACTCCATTCTAGTGTTGAGTGGAAGAACTGGATGTAGCTTCATAGTGTTTGAAGTGAACCAGTATAAAATTGTGGCTGATCTTTATTCGATTCTCTTCATCTCCTAATTGCTTTGCTTTGTGAATCAAATTATTTGCACAGAAAAGATTTCAATTATCTATTGATTTTCTTGACAGAGGAATTTGATTGAATATAAGATTGTTGGTTTCAAAACAATTTTAAAGTGATAAAGATCCTGTGGAAACTTTGATTACAAAATTTTTAAATACCAAGGTTCAACCAATTCACCCCCCCTCCTGGTTGTATTGAAGTATTCATATCATTTTTCAATTGGCATCAAGAGCTGGTTCTTGTAAGTTACTCACGATCACTTTTTCTTTTCACAAAGAAATATGAATACTTCACAAATAACCTTTAAGGAGGGTGCCTCTTTAAACATACCTCCTATGTTTGAAGGGGAACATTTCAGCTTTTGGAAAAATAGAATGAAAATCTTTATTCAATCAAATGACCAAGGAGCATGGAATGCAATAGTAAAGGGTCCTTTTATTCCAAAGAAAACTGTGGCAGATGAATTGATTCCCAAAGAATGGGATGAGATGACTGAGGCTGAACAAAGGGCTACCCAATATGATTTTAAAGCAAAAAATATGATCACCTCTGCACTTTTCTCTGATGAATTTTTCAGGACTGCAAGATGTAACAGTGCTAAAGAAATGTGGGAGATGCTTGAAATTACTCATGAAGGAACTGAGGAAGTTAGAAGATCAAGGAAGCATGCCTTGATCCATAAGTATGAAATGTTCAAGATGAACTCCAATGAAAGCATTTCTCAGCTGCAGACCAGATTTACTCATATTGTAAATTATCTTTTGGGTCTTGGAAAGGTCTTTGACACTGAAGAACTAAACATCAAAATATTGAAGTGCTTGACAAGACCTTGGCAACCAAAGGTTACAACAATCAAGGAGTCCAAGGATCTATCAAAGATCTCTATGGCTGCATTGTTTGGTAAGCTTCTTGAATATGAACTTGAAATGTCTCAACTAACATCTTGTGAAGATGCAGAGAAGAAAACAAGAAGTATTGCCTTGAAAGCTGCAACTTTGAAAGCTGAAAAAGAAGAGGAAACAAGTGAAGAGGATGATGAAGAAAATGT
>PYAF01003708.1:22819-33551 GCA_007407185.1 Glycine tomentella
TGAAAGGTTAAGCAAATTTTTGCTTGAACAATCTTTCACAAGGGGCAATGTTGATAAAACTTTGTTTATCAAAAGGCATGGCAATGATTTCTTATTGGTTCAAATTTATGTGGATGATATAATCTTTGGTTCTACTAATCACTTGTTGTGTAAGAACTTTTCTTCAGCTATGCAGAAGGAATTTGAGATGTCAATGATGCGTGAACTAACATTCTTCCTTGGACTTCAAGTAATGCACTTCAAGTAAAGCAATTGAAGAATGAAACCTTTCTCAATCAATCCAAGTATTGTCTGGAAATTATCAAGAAGTTTGAGATGGAGGAAAGCAAGGATGTTGCAACTCCCATGGCTACATCAACATATTTTGATTCAGATGAAAGTGGAAAGAAAGTTGATGAGTCTAAGTACAGAGGAATGATTGGATCTTTGCTCTACCTTACAACTAGTAGACCTGATATAATGCTGAGTGTTTGCTTATGTGCAAGATATCAATCCAATCCCAAAGAGTCTCATCTTACTACTATGAAAAAGATCCTCAAATATCTCAAAGCTACACATAGAGTTGGTCTTTGGTATCCAAAAGGTGCTTCTATCAATATTATTGGTTATTCTGATTCTAATTTTGCAGGGTACAAATTAGATAGAAAAAGCACAAGTGGCACTTGTCATCTTCTAGGAAGTTCATTAATCTCATGGCACTACAAGAAGCAATCTTGTGTTGCATTGTCTACTGCTGAAGCTGAATATATCTCAGCTGGAAGTTGTTGTGCACAAAGCTTATGGTTAAAACAACAAATGCAAGACTATGGAGTAGAACTGAATGAAATTCCTCTGCTATGTGACAATACAAGTGCTATAAACATATCAAAGAATCCAATAATGCATTCAAGGACAAAACATATTGAGATCAGACATCATTTCCCCAGGGATCAGGTTCAAAAAGGTAACATAAAGGTAGAATTCATTGACACCAATAACCAACTTGCTGATATATTCACAAAACCATTATCAAGGGATAGATTTTATACACTAAGAAACATGCTAGGTATTTTAGATGAAAATAGCATAAACTAGCTTGTTCTATATGTGTTTTGTGTGTTGAATCAAAGCCAAAAGGTCACAAGTGTGTATGATTGTTTAAAAACTTGTGTAAAAGCTATGAAGTGCTCTGTATCTGATAAACGTACTGGAGTAATCGATTACAACACGGGTTAATCGATTAAAAGCATTAAAAATTACATTCAATATGAAAATTGTGCTCATGTAATCGATTACACATAAATGGTAATCGATTATTCTTCACATTGCCAGATTTCAAATGTTTTTGGAATAATCGATTACACATAGGGATAATCGATTACATTGATTAAAAAATTTTAATGATTGCATGTCTCACTGGAATAATTGATTACTGAAGCCTTGTAATCGATTACCTTCATTGTTAGAAATAATTGTCTCCCTGGAATAACCAATTACCTTACGGGATAATCGATTACATCAAGCCTTGATTCCTGCAGATATTCCCTCATCTATACAATAATCGATTACATTGACATATAATCGATTACATATCTTCTCCTACATCTGATTAATAGGCAAATAATCGATTACCTGATGGGATAATCGATTACCATGTGTGTATTTTTGTTCTTGCTGTGTATGAAATAATCAATTACACTACATTTTTAATCGATTATTTAGGCCGTTGTTTGAATTCTGACAGTTTCTTCTGATTTGGTAACTGCCCAATCCAATCAATCTCGTATCTAATCATCATTGATTTGTATTAACTGCCTATAACAGCTATATTTTTGAATAAATTGAACGTTGGTGCTTAATTTCTTCTATAAATACAGCATCACAGCACTATTTGCCCTTGCACCAATATCTCCATCCTCTCTTAATCATTTTCTTTGAGTCTTTGTTCTCTGCAATCCTTAGTAGTATCCCTAAAATGTCTACCCCAAAACATAGTAGAACTAGTAAAAGGAAAGTAGGTGAGACCTCATCCAATCCTCAGCCTCAATCAACCCTAATAGGTTGGACATTTGGTTCAACAAAGAGGCTAATAGGGTAAACTATCTTCAGTTCTTTGCCACCAAGCCCATAAGTTCCCCAAATTAGTCTAGATTGGTTCACTAAGGAAGGTTTTTTATTTCCTGCTTATCTAGAAAACCAAGGTCTTAGGCAATTTGTAGAAATGAAGGGAACCTACTACCCTGATTTGGTAAAGGTCTTTTATACCTGTATCAAAGGGTCTATGAGTGGGGAGATAAAATCTGTAGTCAAAGGAGTTGAGATGATCATAACTCCTGAAATATGGGAAGTAGTTGCTGGGGTAATTTGTGAGGGGGAGAGGAAGTTTGAAGAAAACCCAGAGGGCTATAGCAAAATAGATACCTATAGAGGTATGCTTACCAACCCTGATATGCAACTCAGGAATAGGTTGGGCACTGGTCCTATGACCCCTAAGGATAGGTTGCTTCATTATATCATCACCTATGTCCTCACCCCTAGGGGAACCAACCATGCCCAAGCCACTGATGAAGACCTACAGCTTGTGTATGGTCTGAAGCACTTTATACCCATGAATTGGGTTATTATTTTTCAAGAAATTATGATCAAGTCCAAAAGACTTGTAAACTATCCTTTTCCTTACCCAATTCTTGTGTCAAGGTTCATTGATTATTTTAATATTGATGTAACAAATGAGGTGGTTGATAATACAAATTCCTCAAACAATCTTATCCAACAAAAGCATTTAACCAAGCTTGGATTGGTTAAAACACCAGATGGTTGGGTAATGGTTGGGCAACAACAGCAAGTGCCCTTACAGATGCCACAACCTAATCCTGCTGAAGCTGGTGTTCAAGAGGAAACTTCTGAAGACTCTATGGATCCTGCTCAGCCTCTCTACACTCCTTTTGAATCCCTCATGCTGAGTAAGATGGATGGGCTACTCAACATGCATCATGAGTTCAAGGCTGAAACTGCCTTTAGAGAGATAAATGAAAGACTAAATGCTATTGAAGCCCAACTACGGATGGATGATTCAGAAGAATTTTAAGTCTTAGTTTTTTTATGTTATTTTTTTTTTATTTTTAAGTTTTTAAGATTGTTGTTTTTCTTTCTTAAGGTTGTAATTTCCCCCATATTAATGCAATATTATTGATCAGTTTACTTTAATCCGCTGTGCCTTGCATTTTTTGACTTTAAAAAGCCAAATAGGGGGAGAAAAATTGAATTTAGATGTGCTCTGTATACACCTCTGTTTGCCCCTGTTTTTGTTAACGTTTTTATGCAAAAATTTGGTCTGCATAATTTGAGAAATTTAGAGGGAGATAACTGTTAAACATGACTGCTTTATATCAATATATCATGTGAATAAATGCTACGTCAATCACAGAAGCTTTTAATACTTGTTCTTGGAAAGATATTAATTGATTTTCAGGTGTGAAAGGCTTAGATAAAAACTCTGATGCTTCATCAAATTAATCACAAGACCCAATGCTATTCAATTCAAAATTTGGCATGTTTAAAGCCAAAAAGGGGGAGATTGTTGAATTAAGGGGGAGCCACTTGAAGCACAAAGGATAAATTGATTCAAGAAGGAAGGTTTTGAACTTTCAACATGCATTAAGCCTTGAAGATTAATTTGTGATTGCATGTAAAAGAAAGAAAGCATTTCTGGTGATCCAAGTGCATTGCATTCATATCATTCATTGAATCTATATGGTTATGAAAAAAATTGCATAAGTTTTTAAATCAAATCATAAGGTTTTGGAAAAATAAGTTTCTTTCTGATATAATTGATTATTTCAATAAAACAATCGATTATTTTGATCTTTGTATTTACTGGAAAACCTTTCAAGAATAATGTAATCGATTACATGTCGGGTTAATTGATTATTTTCACTTGATTTACTTTTTAAACTGCCCTGATGAACATAGTAATCGATTATCTATGAACTGTAATCGATTACCTTAGACAAAACATATAATCATCTTTCTGTCATAATCGATTACCCAATGCATATTTTGGCTTTGAAGTTTTCTGGCTTAATCGATTACTAGAGATTGTAATCGATTACTTAGTTCAAACCCGTTTTATACACCTTCCTGGTTTAATCGATTACCTAAGGATGTAATCGATTACACAGTGCTTTCATTATTGAACATCCTTCTGGTGTAATCGATTACTCATCGTAATAATCGATTATTTTGATTGAAAACCATACCCAGAAATTTTATGAACACATTAATCGATTACAAGCTTGATTTAATCGATTATATAAGTAAAATAATCGATTACAAGAGCGTATTTAATCGATTACCAACGGTTACTAAAGTTTGTTATAAATAGAACCTTGGCTCAGCTGTTTTTCTAACTTGATCAATTCATATTACTGAGCATTAAAAGGCTTTTCAAACATTCTTTAGTGATTCTCTGGGTTCATAAGGTTCTTGCCTTCACAATACATTCATGAGTTGTTAAATTGACGTAAAAAGAAGCAAGAAGTGTCTTTTCAAACTTTTAAGGAAGCATTGTTCTGAATCTGTATTCAACTTTCAACCTGATTTAATCATTCATATGTACATCATTCATTAGATAATCAAGTGACTTCTTTCCTTAAACTTTGAAGTTGTATCTTTGTTATTCAATTTCTGTAAAGATTGGCTTATTGTAAATGGGTTTCTTGCATGATAACTAGAGATAGGGTTTCTCTAGGAGTTGCTGAGTAGTGTTCTCAGTGGGGTTAGTCTCTAAGGATCTAATAGTGTTTTAGATCTCCGAACTTTGTCTAGGGTTGATAAAGAGAGGCTTGTAATATCTTGTAAGAATATTATTTGCAATAGTGGAACTCCATTCTAGTGTTGAGTGGAAGAACTAGATGTAGCTTCATAGTGTTTGAAGTGAACCAATAAAAAATTGTGGTTGATCTTTATTCAATTCTCTTCATCTCCTAATTGCTTTGCTTTGTGAATCACAAATTATTTGCACAGAAAAGATTTCAATTGTCTATTGATTTTCTTAACAGAGAAATTTGATTGAATATAAGATTGTTGGTTTCAAAACAATTTTAAAGTGATAAAGATCCTGTGGAAACTCTGATTACAAAATTTTTAAATACCATGGTTCAACCAATTCACCCCCCTCTTGGTTGTATTGAAGTATTCCTATCATTTTTCAAGTATGTGTGTACCTTTTTCTCTGAAAGCATCCCATATTTATACCGAACTTACCTCTAAGTTAGTTAAGGATTCTTTCCGATAATCACGACCAAGATCTCTAACGTCTTGACATCACGATCTTCCCGCTAATCAAGGCCGAGATCTCTAATTGTTTAACCTCACGATCTTGACGGTTACTATCCACAATATCCACAATCTCATTTACGGTTGTAATCAACGGTCCAAGATTACGAATTCTCAATGGGCCTTATCAGTAAGTCCATATATAGAATCCGTAACAACATTTATGATGAAAAGTTTATGTTAATTACTTATACTAGATAATGATTCCCTATATTTGCATTGGAATATCTAAAATTGTTTAATATTTATACTGGCAGATTTATTGTGTCAACGGTCAATTTGGACTGTAAGTTGGAGTTTAAATCAGTTACACTTCAAGCTCGAAATGTAGAATACAATCCCAAGGCAAGTTTTGGTTGTTGATTTTGAATTCCTCCCATCTGTGTGTGCATGTGTGTGTGTGTGTGTCTATGTCCATGGGTACATTGTGTTGCTTTTTGTATCGCAACATTGGTATAAGGCTAGAATCACATTTCATTCTTTCAAAGTGAAGATGCAAAGTAAATTAATGCATTTGGGTATTTTTTTTTAGATGTTGAAAATCAATTCTGTGGTGAGTAAAATTGATTTTGAGAAAAGTGAAAAATTATAAATCTTCAAATGACAATAATTGATTTTAGATGTTATAACCACAAAATCTATCTATATTTACGTTTTAAAAGTAATTTTACTTTACAATCCAAATTGTTAAGAGTTAGGATAGAAGGGAAGCTTAGGGACTTTGGGTTAGCTGGGCTACTTATTCTGTTAGTTAGAGGGGTTAATTAGATATAAATTGGGGAAAATTGTGGAAGGATTCATTCATATATCTTGAAGGTTTGCAAGACTGGAGAAATTATTTGTGACAGTGGAAACCCATTAAATTATATAATTATTAATTGACAAAGTTAGTTTTGCATGGTCATTTTTATATCATGTTACTGAAGGGTGCTAGTAGTAATGTTGATATTTAAGCTGTGCTATGCTTTCAATCTCAGTATATCACATTCTATTAATAGACGACTTACTAAATTTCAGATTGATGACTTGGATTTTCTGAATCAGATTGGGGTTGATCTAGAAAAGGTTGATTTGTCATAGCTACAGTGAACTCATGTAAATTGTGTTTTTATGTTCTTTATTATGGGATGTTTCTTTCTTTATTGTGGTGCAGTATTGGTAATTGGTTGGTGATTGCTATCGCTAATCAGATGAATATCAATTCTAAAAATTTAATTCATTTTGTTCAACCACTGTAGTTCTAACTTGCTTAACTGATTCATTTTAAAATTGTTACTGAAGGTAGCAAAATCATTGACTGAGATGTTTGCTGAAATGATATTTGTACATGGTAATATACATGGTGATCCACACCCTGATAATATATTAGTTTCTCCTCAAGGTTGTAATGGTTTCTCTTTGGGTACGTACCAATGTATTTGAGATAATTTTTTCTCTAATGGATTCTAATTGAAACTTAGACCATGGAAGAATTGAACGTTGACCTTTTCCATCCTATTGGAATTATTTTGCACTTTGAATTTCTTCTAGATCATACAGTCTACATGGTATTGAATGATTTTTTCGAAAAGATTTCTGTCAGTTATGGGAAGCTTTGGTTTCAAGGATTCGATGATAACAATGTGGCTCGGAGAGCAATTTGGTGCTGGGAAGTATTCAAGATACTTACCCATCATTTTCACTAGAACAACCATTGATACGTTCCTTCCTAACTTTTTGTTTATTGATGCATATAAATGCTTTTAGATTGCAATTTGAACTTCGTTTAGTTTGAAAATTGCAGTTCTTTATTTTGCATTTCACATAGTGGTGGATTACAAACTACTATAATAATGCACAACTCAGTGCAATTGCCAATTAGTGTGGTCTGTGTTGATTCATTTTATTGTGTGGATTGTACACACAATTCTTACGTTTACTAAACTTATAGTGGTAAATAGTTGAGGGATACTGTTGTTATGAGTACTCAAGGAATACTATTGTGTGTAGGGACGGAACAAAAAAAAAATCATAGGGGGCACAAAAATTTGATAGTGGTGTCTAGCTTATAATGTGCTTTCAATTTGATAGTTTCCGTCTACTCTGTTGGTAGGATATGGTGCATATCTTGATGTGGAAAATGCATTGTATTTCTCACTTATGGAATCGATGGGTGTAGATACTTAAAAGCTTCTTATATCACATCCTGATTATGCTGAAAATTTGTTAAGCATGGTTGATACATTAACAAAAAGTGGTGATGTTGATGTGATTGTGATTGAAAGTGTAAGTTACTGTATTTTGTCTTTAACACCTATTATATTGCATGAGGATTTGGTCAAGTGAGGTGGATTTAGATTACACTATTTTTATCATAACTATGCTGCCTTTTTTCTCATAACTCGTGTTGAACATGCCTTAATAGTCTACAACCATTTTAGAAAAAGGAGAAGAAGATTCTCTCCAAAAGTAAATTATCCCCTTATTGAGGTGACACTCTCATTAGTTTAGCAAAACAGACATTTTTGTGAAATTCAATTGCATCGAATCTGTCATGAGATCCAATAGCAGTGCCTAACTGTCAAGAAATGAGAGTGTTGCCCCTAATTGCAGCAGCAAACGACTTTCATCCAAGTATTTAGACAAGCTTTATACATCATCCTTTTCATTTTGTAGAAATTTTAGGATTTAGGCAGAGAAGAAAGAAAATAGAGAATAAGCTAAAGAATAATCTAAAATTGATATGGATTGATATAAAATACAAAATATTGACTCCTATTTATTTATACTAAAATTATACTCCCAATTCTAGTAACATAAGGAAACAAATGAAATATGAAAGCCACTTCCAACACGTAATCAAAGATGCCCTAAATTTGAGTAAAAAAAAAATAAAGATGCCCTAAAATATTCATTCATAAGATATTTTCTATATATTTGTATACATTTCATCTTTCATTTTACTCTCACATGAATATAAGATGATTTTGTCACTCCAAGTTGTTACCCTCGTCCCCAAATACAAACTTGATCAATTAGGAGTTAGCATTAATCGAGATTTACAATCATGAATGATGACTCAAGCACTGCAGAAAATTCATTATTCATTATCTCACTCTTGAACTCTCATTGTTTTCACTTATTAGGTTAAAGCCTTGTTACTTGAACTTTTCTGCACCTTGTAGTTTGAATGTTGATTAATAACATATACCAAAAAACCATTAGACTTATCATTCAATATTGTCTTTCATGTGCAGATTAGATTGAGTCCAAAATCAGCCAAGGAATGTGGATCTATGGAAGAAGACACTTGCGGTGGAAATGCCTTGAGATTCCTAGCAGCTATTCGTTTGAGACTTTCAAGAATGAGATTGATCAAAACTGAGGATAAGGTTAGTTTTTTAGTACTGTTGGGAGTCCCAGAGTAGACTATATTACTCTATTGAGGAAGACTTCTCATTCTCAGTCCTGCCACCTTTAGTATGCTACTTTTGTATGTTATTGTTAGAATGTGAGTCATGGTCCTAACTTAACCCTACAAAACTGACTTGTAAGGTAAGGGTTGTCCCCCACTTATATATTTTAAAAGGGAAAGGTGTTGACGTTGACAATAACAGGTTTCTTATTCTTCAGGTTCGGTATTTGTTATTTGGTCCTTTTTAGTTTTTGCAGGAATTGTTTATATCTACCTATTTTGATGTTTAATCAGTTTCTTATTAGCGTGAAGTTGACCAAATTTCACTTATGAAAACAAAAGCTCAAGGGCCTCATGATGAAGGTTTTCTAGAATATCTGGAGGATATCATTGGAACTAATAAATATGTGCAAAAGATTCTTGAATCACACAAACTGTTAGCAATCTTTCCATTTGGTTAAAATAGATGTAATTTCTAGACTTTGTTTAAAACTGGAGTTTTCATACTAATATTCTAGATGTGGCATGGCCATGGACGGTTATCTTTTAAAAACCGTCTTCGTAGGTCTTTAAAAAAAATTAACGAAGACTCTTTTTTAGAACTGTAGTCGAAAGTCCTCATTTTCAACAACACGCGCAACAAGGACGATTCTATAACCGTCGTCGTTTGGGGTTTATAATTGTCGTCGTAGGCCTCGCGTGTAGTAGTGCACATACCTAAAAAATTTGTAATTCACGAAAAGAACCACTGGGGTGGTGTTAGAAGAAATACATGAGGTTGTCTTAAGTGATAAAAGCAGAAGAGAAAATGACCCTGCAGGTGAGATGTTAGTGAACAAGATGGACCTAAAACCAAAACCAAGATTTAGTGTCAGAATATGTGAAACATGTATAGGCTGTAACATGTATATCACACTAATATAAGATGATATAACATGATGAAATTGTTATAAGAACTAAGAGCTATGATGAATGTCTGCAAATAATCCATTTAGACGTGATAGAGCACGTTGTAAAACATGCATTAAATATAAACAATTAATTAGGATGGAAGGGAGAACAGGCAAAAAGTAATGAAGGGATATCCAAATCCAGGATAAAAAAAAACACTCTATAGGTCTTAAATTGGTCCAACCCTTTGAACAATTTTATACTGTGAAGTTCCATTAAGAAATAGTAAATTGAGAATCACATTAAGGAAATCCTGAGTCTGTTGGTGATAATTATAAGTGTTCAATGTTCACAGATATATTATAGAGTTTTCTATTCTCGACCAATCAGTATTTACAATAGGAAAGAATTGTAAGGTCCTAGTAGTTGTTATTCTCATAGGAAGTTAACAACTTAACATATATGACAATTGTAAATGCATATGCTATTTTGTCTAATGTAAATGTGGTAAAAACATAATGACTGCATGATTACTGCTATTTCTTTGTCTATATATTTTCAAACCCTACAATGACTTTTTTTGGTTGAAATTCTCCAGTACACTATAACTTGTACCAGTTTTCCTTTTCCATTTTAGAATTCCTTGGTCAAATTTCGTGCCTTTTGTGACATCCCCAAAATTATAAAAATGTGATGATAATTGGATACAAAGTATGTTTAGAGAAAAATAACTATATCGCTCTTTCCATCATGTAGAAATTACTAGAAAACCCTTAAGATGAAAATTTCAAAAATGCCCTTAGACATTTTTGAAAATAACCAAAATACCCCTAGGTTGAATGACATAATTACCAAAATGCCCTTAGGCCAAAAATGCTCAAATAAATTTAGAAATTTTGTAGAAACTTGATGAAATTATAAAATACACTTAACTGACTAAGTATCAACATATTTTGTGACACAAAACTCTAGAATAAAATTTCTACAAATTTTGGAAGATGACAACTTTGAGGTTGTATTCAAAAAAACTCAAGCATCAGAAAAATATTGAAAAATGGTACATAAAATCTATAGAATTTTCTCTTAATTATAGGATGAATAGACCTATTTAATAAAATGGTTTAGTAATTT
>PYAF01003708.1:46028-57413 GCA_007407185.1 Glycine tomentella
CAAATCAATTACTTAAAGTTCTATATGATGCAATGCTTTAAGATGTGTATGAATGATATGTATGCACAGCTTGGATCATCAAAATGCTTTCAATCCTTTTACATTTAATCACACACTTCATTCTTCAAAGCTTGAACCATGTTGAAAGCCAAAACATCCAAGTCCTCTCATTGCTTGATTCTTCAAGTAATCTTCATACGGCTCCCCCTCAAATCAACAAAATTCTGAATAGTACGAAGCAATTTTATTTGAATTAGAAATTTTATCAAAAAGCACTATAAAGAATCAGAGGATATCTCCTCCCAAACAAAGGGAACAATTTTCCATTATACTGAGTTTCTCAGTACTAAACTATCAATTCTCCACCCATATCTTTATAGCTGTCATAACAGAAAACAGAATCAAATTAACTAATAAAACAGTTTTAATAATGGCTCTCTTTAAAGTATTTAATTTTGTGTCTCCTTTGGTACACTCTCCGCCCTTGCTCAGTTTGGGCCCCATCCAGTAGTATGTTTAGGTCCTCATCCATTGGTATGTTTGGTTATGTATCAATAACCCAGTTAATCAAAACACCAAACAACACTAACAGGTATAACCAGTATACAATATAGCAACAAAGGAAATGATATACACATGATAACAGCAACTGCTAATTCAAACTGAAAATATGCATGTCAATGTAATAAACCGACAAATTTAAGCATAAACTTCCACATTGACTATACACTTGACTTATTTCGCAATAAGTATTTTAAAAAATATGCATGTTTGTATTTTCAAAACTACTAACTAGTTTTAAACTTCATATGACATAATGCATGACCCGGAATGACATAATGAACATGAGCAATGTTGAGCAATGATAGAAAAAATTACAATATTATGATAATACATGTTACGGATTCTGTAAATGGGCTTAGTGATAAGGCCCATCACGGAGTAGTGGATTGGTGACCCTAACTGAAAGATAGATCGTGGACCTTGACAGTTTCAAAGATCGTGACATTGAACGGTTAGAGATATTGGCCATGATTGTCGAGAAATCTGCAACTGACCAAGCGGTAAGTGCAGTATAAATAACGGATGGTTTTAGAGGAAAAGGTACACACATTCTCGTTCTCTCTTATTTCTATTCACACTGTGCATACACCTCACCCCACTGGTTAAGTATTGCTTCGTGCATAATGGTCTTCTTCTGAAGGTATTTCTTCCATATAAATACCTTAAGAGAGAGCTTGATCCAACATTAAATTACCAGTATCCTTGCTGGACATTTCTGTTCTCGAACAACAAAACATTGGCGCCATCTGCGGGGAAGGTAAATTTCAAATCCCACGATTCATAATGGTTAATACCAGAAGCAACCAGTCTCTACCACCACGTGTTAATATGCCAAGAAGAGAAGATTTACCACTTGGTAATCAGAATGCGGTCCACCATGAACATGTGCACATGACTGATCCAGTTTCAGATTCATCCTCATCTCCTGCTTTTACAGGATGAGTAATTGGTGATGCTTATCAATAGAACTCAATTCATCATCCAATGGCTATGAAAGCTCATGAATCGGAGCCGGTTGAACGATTAGTGAGTAACACTTTAAATTTGATCCTGGCTCAAATTGAGAGTATGGAAAAAAGATATGCCCTTCAAAGGCAAGAAGACACTAGAAACATCACGCTCTAGATGGAAGAACGAAATGAGGAGTTGAAACGTGAGGAGGAACAACACATACAACGTATGGAACAACGTCTTAGGAATGTGGAGACCCCGAACCATAACGAGAATCATGGACATAACAATGGTCTCGCAGCTAGGAATGAGACGAGTTTTCGGGCCCATCAGGTCCCGATTATTTCTGCGAATGATCCCGTCAATTCATAAGAACCGATTAGTCGATTTGAAATTAGGGGATCATCTCGATGTTGGATATAGGGGAGCAACAAGAAGAATGAAGCTTTTGATTTAGAAGAATGTTTTGAGCTTTTCATATGCCTTGAAGATTGAAATCCAAAATGAAGTGTAAGAGAAGTCAACCTGTTGATCCTTGCATTTGCATGCATATAATCATTTACATGCTTAAGTGTTTTCATCAAAGAATCAAAGCTATTTTGAAAAAAAACTAAATGGGTAATATTTTTGGAAAAATGTAATTTCACTGTTTTAATCGATTACACAGCAGATTAATCGATTATTTAGTTCATATTTAAAACTAGAAAAGCTTTGATGAACATTTTAATTGATTACACCACGGATTAATCGATTATTTGGTTCATGTTTAAAACTGGAAAAGCTTTAATGAATATATTAATCGATTACCAAACATTTGTGATCGATTACATAGTGTAAATCAAAAGTATTACATTACTGCTTTAATCGATTACCATTTACAGTAATCGATTACACAAGCTATCTTGAAAATCATGTTTTGACTAATTTAATCGATTACATAGACTTATTTCTTAAAGAACCTTCACTACCTTAATGGATTACCAAATATTGTAATCGATTACACAAGAGGCTTTAGATATAAAACTTTACTGCTTTAATCAATTACAGCTACGTTTAATTGATTATCTTGTTCGTTGTGAAACCCAGAATGGAGCCTTGAACACTTTAATCAATTAAGTGACACTTTAATCGATTAATTAATGTGTTTTAATCGATTATTTGGCACGTGTAATCGATTACAGGTTGTTACAAAAATTTGTTATAAATAAAAGGAAGGCTTGGCTTGAAACTTCTGAATATACACAAGCCTTCTATGAGTTAGAAAGTGATTTTCTGGGTTTACTTACTTCTTGTCCCATTCATTAATCTTCATGAGTATTGAATGATTTCTTGGGCAAAAGATTTCAAAATAGTAATGGAGAACATGCTCTAAAATTTTGTTTCTGCAATTCAACCTTGATTGGTAACTCATATGCATTCATATTCATTGGTCATCAGGTTGTTTCTCTTCATAATCCCTTGGTGTAATTTTGTTTTTGTAATTTCTATTATTTGATGCTATTGTAAAGGGTTCTTTGAAGTTTGTTCTTGAGTAGTGTTCTCTAAGGAAGAACAGAGTAGCGTTCTCTTGTTCTTGATCATCAGGGGTCTAATAGGGTTTTAGATTTCCATTCTTTATCTATGGTTGATAAAGAGAGATTGTCATAAAGCTTGTAAGAACAGAATTTTATAATAGTGGAACTCTAATCTAGTGTTGATTAGAAGAAACTATATATAGCTTCTCTTGAGAAGTGAACCAGTATAAATTGTTTGTGTTGATTTTCTTTATCTCTATCTCTTCAAGTAATCATGTTCATTTGTTCTTGGTGTTATTATCATTACTCAACAAGTTTTGTTTTGAGCTATTGATTTCTTGTGCATAGTAATTTGATTGATTAAAAGCATTCTATGTTTAAAAGTGATTAAGATTCCTTGACTTTGATTTTATAAATAATTTTAAAAGACAATTTTTAAACCAATTCACCCCCCTTTTGGTTATATTGTGGGTGATCCTATTGTATTCAATTGGTATCACGAGCAGGTTCTTGAGTGTTATTCAAGATAACTATCTTTCTTTAAAAATAAAATGAATACCACACAAATTACCTTCAAGGAGGGTGCCTCCCTCAATCGTCCTCCGATGTTTGAAAGAGAGCACTTCAGTTTTTGGAAAAATAGAATGAAAATCTTTATTCAATCAAATGACCCAGGTGTTGGAACGCAATAGAAAAAGGTCTTGTGATTCCTATAAAAATTGTTGGTAATGATATGATTCCCAAAGAATGGGATGAAATGACAAATGTTGAAAAGATAGTGGTTCAATATGATTTCCTCTGATGAATTCTTTAGAACTGTTAGGTGCAAAAGTGCAAAGGAGATATGGGAGATGTTGGAGATAACTCATGAAGGTACATATGAAGTAAGAAGATCAAGGAAGCATGCCTTAATACATGAGTATGAAATGTTCAAGATGAATCTCACATAAAACATATCTCAGCTTCAAACAAGATTCACTCACATAGTAAATCATCTTCTTGGTCTTGGAAAGATTTTTGATGCTGAAGAATTAAATATCAAAATCTTGAAGTGTCTTACAAGACCATGACCACCAAAGGTGACAGCAATCAAAAAATCAAAATATCTATCCAAAATGTCCATGGCTGCACTATTTGGTATGCTTCTTGAGTATGAACTTGAAATGTCACAACTAACCAATGCAGAAGATCCAGAAAAGAAACATAAAAGCATAGCCTTGAAAGCTGCATCCTCAAAGGTGGAAAAAGTGGAAGAATCAAGTGAAGAAGATGAAGAGGACAACATGAATTTGATTGTCAAAAAATTTAACAAGTTCTTAAGGAGAAACAAGAACAGAAAGTTCACAAAGAACAACAACAACAACAACAACAACAACAACAAAAGGAGTGACAACAACTTCACTTGCTTTGAATGTGGTAAGCCTGACCACATTAAATCTGAATGATCTATCTTTTTGAAGAAGCAACAAGGTAAAAACAAGATAAAGAAAGAATAAAGCCTAAGAGAGCCTCTATAGCTTGGGAAGATAATGAGTCAACAACTTCTGAATCATCAACTGAAGATGAAGAAGCAAATGTGTGTCTCACTTCCACAATTAATGAACAAAATGATCTCTCAAGTGCTGGAACTGAGGTAAGTTCTAAATTTGATCAAGTCATTGATGCCTTTCATGAAATGCATGAAGAAGCCAAGAAGCTTACAATATCTAATAATAAGCTAAAAGGAAATCTTAGATGGCATGTTACCAAAATTACAGAATTGCAAGCTAAAATTTGTGACTTGAAATATGAAAATGGAAAACTTATTTCAAGTTACAAAATGAATGGATGTGTATGTGCTTCTTCTTCATCTAATGTTGACAAATACAATATGTTGCAGAAGGATTTTGATGATTACAAAAGAAGTCAAGGAGAAAAATACATGTTAGTCCTATCTAAGAATAGTGATTTGATTGATCTTTTAAGAAAGCTTTATAAAGGTAGATGCAACTTAGCTGAAATGATAAGTGTGCAAACATATGCAGGAGGTACTTCTAGTTTGGGTTAAACAAGGCTCAAAGTCTTTTGGCAAAACTGTATAACAGAAAAATCAAAAGAATGTCTATGATTCAAAGATCAATTAAAATACTTACTCAAGGAATTCATTAAAATCTGTAACTTGTAACTATTGTATGATGAAAGGATACACTTCTTATAAATGATATGCTAGGATATTCTATGTGCCTAATGGAGAATGTATCTAGGTACAAAAGAAGAAGAAAGTGGCTAACCCCTATGGACTCAACCTCAATTGGGTACCTTCCTTTGAAAATTGATTTGAATTTTGCAGGTATGTCTAAGAGCAAGATCATCATTATAGTATCTTGATAGTGGATGCTCTAGACATATGACCAGTGACATATCAATGCTTAAAAATTTGACTTTTAAAGATGGTGGATTTGTCACCTATGGAGACAATAACAAAGGGAAGATAATAGGTGAAGGAAATATAGGAGACAACTTTAAAACCAAAATAAGAAATGTTCTTTATGTGGAAAGTTTAAAGCATAATCTCCTAAGTATAAGTCAACTTTGTGATAAAGGGTTCAAAGAGTTTTTCAATGACAATTGCTACATGATATGTGATGGACAGAATAGTGATGTGATTCATATAGGTAAAAGAAAAGGTAATATCTATTTACTCTTCATAGATCATGCATTCTTTCACAACACTTCTTGTTTAATAAGTAAAATTGATGAATCTTGGCTATGGCATAGAAGGGAAGTCACATTAACATGCATCATATGAACAAGCTAATTAAAAATGATTTAGTCATTGGATTACCCAAACTCAAGTTTGAAAAGGACAAATTATGTGATGCTTGTCAAAAGGGGAAACAAACAAAAAAATATTTTCAAAGTAAAAATGTTGTTTCTACTTCAAGACCCCTTGAATTACTTCACATATATTTGTTTGGTCCTTCAAGAATTATGAGTTTAGGAGGTAATTACTATGGGCTTGTCATTGTAGATGATTTCTCTAGATTCACATGGACTTTGTTTTTGAAATCCAAGAGTGATGCTTTCAATGCTTTTAGAAAATTGGCCAAACTTGCTCAAAATGAAAAGGGAAGCAAAATTATGTTAATAAGAAGTGATCATCGTCGAGAATGCCAAAATGAACATTTTGAAAAAATTCTGTGAAGAAAATGGAATTAGCCACAATTTTTCAGCTCCAAGAACACCTCAACAAAATGATGTTGTGGAGAGGAAAAATAGATCGCTTTAAGAATGTGCAAGAACTCTTCTTAATGAGACAAATATGCCTAAATATATTTGGGCTGATGCTGTAAGTATAGTTTGCTACACTTTGAATAGATTATTAATAAGGCCTATTTTGAAGAAAACCCCTTATGAACTATACAAAGGAAGAAAACTAAACATTTCTCATTTGAGAGCATTTGTCTCTAAGTGTTTTGTTTTAAATAATGGCAAAGAATCACTTGGAAAATTTGATGCTAAAGCTGATGAAGCCATTTTCCTTGGATATTCATTACATAGTAAAGCATATAGAGTTTTCAATAAAAAAAAAAAAACCTTGTGCATGGAAGAATCTGTACATGTTATTTGTGATGAATCTAACCCTCCAAGGAGGAAAAAAAGTATGATATAGATGCAGGTCCTTGTTGATTCAAGAGGAGTCATGAGAAGTTGGACAAGGAATCAAGCTTTGGAGTTTTGTGCATTCAACATGCCTTATTTCAAAAGTGACATGGAAGCTTGAAGATCAATTTGATTCTTGTAAAAGGAAAGAAGTGGTATCTGATAATCCAGTGTGCATATCATGCATATCATTCATTTAGGATTGTTAGATTGAAGGCTAATGCAAAAGCATTTTATAAATAAGGCAAATTAAAATCAAGTTTTTGGAAAAATGAAGTTTTTCTGTTTTAATTGATTACAGATATATTGACATCGATTATTTTGTTCTTCGTGCCTTCTGGAAAACAAATCAAGAACATTGTAATCGATTACATATCGAATTAATCGATTACCTAGGCTAAAATTGAAATAACAATCTTTCTGTCTTAATCGATTACAGAAGCTCGTAATCGATTACATATCATGCCTATCGCTAACATGTTTTGCTAATTTAATCGATTACATATTGGTTTAACCGATTACATAATGCATTTAAAAATATTGGTCTTTCTGTCTTAATCGATTACTCAGTGTATTTGGAAAATTATGAGTTCCTGTCTTAATCGATTACGTGACGGGATAATCAATTATTATGTTCATAGCTCAAACCCAAAACATTTCAGAAACACTTTAATCGATTACTTTCTTGAAATAATCGATTACATATGCTAAATAATCGATTACAGGAGCGTGTTTAATTGATTATTTTCAATTAGAAAGTTGTTATAAATAGAACCCATTGCTCTGTGATTTAGAGAGTTGAACAATTCGTATTCTGAGCAATCACAAACATTCATGAGCTTTCATTAGTGAGTTTTCTGAGTTCAAAAATATCTTGGCTTCACCAAAATTCATATGGGTTTTTGATTTGATGAGTGAAGCATCATTAAGTCTCAAGGAGTAAGGAAAGGGATGCATTGAATCTGTTATTCTTTTTTTCAACCTGGTGAATCATACATATGCATTTTGTTCATTGGATTATCAGGTGAATTCGTTCCTTATTCTTTGTGGTTGTAAATCTTTTATTTGATTTCTGTAAAGATTGGCTTATTGTAAATGGGTTTCTTGCATGATAACTAGAGATAGTGTTTCTCTAGGGGTTGCTGAGTAGTGTTCTCAGTGGGGTTGGTCTCTAAGGATCTAATAGTGTTTTAGATCTTTGAACTTTATCTAGGGTTGATAAAGAGAGGCTTGTAATATCTTGTAAGAATATTAATTTGCAATAGTGGAACTCCATTCTAGTGTTGAGTGGAAGAACTGGATGTAGCTTCATAGTGTTTGAAGTGAACCAGTATAAAAATTGTGGCTGATCTTTATTCTATTCTCCTCATCTCCTTATTGCTTTGGTTTGTGAATCAAATTATTTGCACAGAAAGATTTCAATTGTCTATTGATTTTCTTGACAGAGGAATTTGATTGAATATAAGATTCTTGGTTTCAAAACAATTTTTTTTAAAAGTGATAAAGATCCTGTGGAAACTCTGATTATAAAATTCTTAAATACCAAGATTCAACCAATTCACCCCCCTCTTGGTTGTATTGAAGTATTCCTATCATTTTCAATTGGCATCAAGAGCTGGTTCTTGAAAGTTACTCAAGATCACTTTTTCTTTTCAAAAAGAAATATGAATACTTCACAAATAACCTTTAAGGAGGGTGCCTCTTTAAATAGACCTCCTATGTTTGAAGGGGAACATTTCAGTTTTTGGAAAAATAGAATGAAAATCTTTATTCAATCAAATGACCCAGGAGCATGGAATGCAATAGCGAAGGGTCCTTTTATTCCAAAGAAAACTGTGGCAGATGAATTGATTCCCAAAGAATGGGATAAGATGACTGAGGCTGAACAAAGGGCTGCACAATATGATTTTAAAGCAAAAAATATAATCACCTCTGCACTTTCCTCTGATGATTTTTTCAGGACTGTAAGATGCAACAGTGCTAAAGAAATGTGGGAAATGCTTGAAATTACTCATGAAGGAACTGAGGAATTTAGAAGATCAAGGAAGCATGCTTTGATCCATGAGTATGAAATGTTTAAGATGAACACTAATGGAAGCATTTCTCAGCTGCAGACCAGATTTACTCATATTGTAAATCATCTTTTGGGTCTTGGAAAGGTCTTTGACACTGAAGAATTGCACATCAAAATATTGAAGTTTTTGACAAGACCTTGGCAACCAAAGGTTACAGCAATCAAGAAGTCCAAGGATCTATCAAAGATCTCTATGACTGCATTGTTCGGTAAGCTTCTTGAATATGAACCTGAAATGTCTCAACTAACATCTTGTGAAGATGCAGAGAAGAAAACAAGAAGCATTGCCTTGAAAGCTGCAACTTTAAAAGCTGAAAAAGAAGAGGAAACAAGTGAAGAGGATGATGAAGATAATGTGAACTTGGTGGTCAGAAAGTTCAGCAAATTTCTGAAGAAGAACAAGAACAAAAAGTTCAATAAAGGTAGCAAAAATAACAACAACCTCAACAAGAAGATTGACAACAATTTCACATGCTTTGAATGTGGCAAGCATGGCCATATCAAATCTGAGTGCTCAATCTACTTAAGGAAACAACAAGGAGAGGGCAAGATGAAAAAGGAAGGGAAAGCTAAAAGAGCATACATAGCTTGGGAAGATAATGAATCAACAACTTCAGATTCTTCCACAGAAAATGATGAAGCTAACATGTGTCTCACTTCCACCATCAATGAAGATGATGATGATTTGCTAAGTGATGAAGATGAGGTAAATTCTAAACTTGATCAAGCTATTCATGCATTTCAAGAAATGCACGAGGAAGCCCAAAAACTTGCAAAATCCAATAATAGGCTCAGAGGAAATCTTAGATGGCATATTGAAAAAATCACTGAATTGCAAAATGAGATTTGCAACTTGAAAGAAGAAAATGAAAAACTTGTTTCAAGTTACAAATTGAATGGATGTGTGTGTGCTTCTTCCTCTAGCAATGTTGATAAGTATAAATTGCTTCAAAAGGATTTTGATGAGTATAAACAAAGTCAAGGTGAAAAACATATGTTGGTTTTAGCCAAAAACAGTGATTTAATTGATCTCTTGAAAAAGTTTTACAACGGAAAATGCAACTTGGCTAAAATGTTAAGTGTGCAAAGATATGTTGGAGATACTTCTGGTTTGGGGTATAAATATGGTTCAAAATCAATTGGTAAAACAGTTTTTGTACCTCCAAAACAGAAGAATCAAAGTGGCAAAAGAACTCAAGAGTCAATCAAAATTCTGGATTTGGAAAAACCTCAAAATCTGTCACATGTAACTATTGTATGAAAAAGGGGCACACATCATTTAAATGCTATGATAGGAGATTCTATGTGCCTAATGGTGATTGCATTTGGATTCCTAAAAAAAGAAAAATGCTAACCTCTATGGACCTAACTTTAATTGGGTACCTTCCCTTGAAATCTGATTTAAATTTTGCAGGTGTGTTTAAGAGCTAGATCCTCAACTTGGTATCTTGACAGTGGATGCTCTAGACACATGACTGGAGACATGTCCCTACTTTCAAATTTAACTCTCAAGGAAGGAGGATATGTCACCTATGGAGATAATAATAAAGGGAAGATTATTAGAGAAGGTAATACTAGAGATAGCTTCAAAGCAAAGATCAAAAATGTGCTGTATGTGGATGGTTTAAAGCACAATTTATTGAGTATTAGTCAGCTGTGTGACAAAGGCTTTAAAGTCAATTTCAACAAAGAATGCTGCATAATTTCTGATGATAAAAATGGTGAGGTTCTGCATATAGGTAAAAGGAAAGGTAATATATATGGTCTTTCAATTGATCATGTACTTATCTATAAATCTTCTTGTCTCATAAGCAAGGTTGATGAATTTGGCTATGGCATAGAAGAGCAAGTTACATAAACATGCATCACATGAACAAGCTCATTAGAAAAGATTTAGTAATTGGGTTACCAAAACTCAAATTTGAGAAGGATAAACTTTGTGATGCTTGTCAAAAGGGGAAACAAATAAAGAACTCTTTTCAAAGTAAAAACATTGTTTCCACCTCTAGACCACTTGAACTTTTTCACATTGATTTATTTGGTCCTTCTAGAACAATGAGTTTAGGTGGGAATTATCATGGACTTGTGATTGTGGATGATTACTCTAGATACACTTGGACTCTGTTTTTGAAATCCAAGAGTGATGCTTTCCTTGCATTTAGAAAAATGGCTAAGCTTACTCAAAATGAGAAAGGTTGTAAAATTGTCTCAATAAGAAGTGATCATGATGGTGAATTCCAAAATGAACATTTTGAAAAATTTTGTAAGGGAAATGGAATTAATCACAATTTGTCAGCTCCAAGAACACCCCAACAAAATGGTGTTGTGGAGAGGAAAAATAGATCTCTTGAGGAAGGAGCTAGAACACTTCTTAATGAGTCAAATTTACCTAAGTATTTTTGGGCTAATGCTGTAAGCACTGTATGTTACACTTTGAATAAATTACTTATAAGGCCTATTTTAAAGAAAACTCCTTATGAGCTATACAAAGGAAGAAAGCCTAACATTTCTCATTTAAGAGTATTTGGCAGCAAGTGTTTTGTATTGAACAATGGGAAAGAATCACTTGGAAAATTTGATGCTAAGGCAGATGAAGCAATTTTCCTTGGATATTCATTACATAGCAAGGCTTATAGAGTA
>PYAF01003708.1:58831-70137 GCA_007407185.1 Glycine tomentella
CTACACCTAGAGTTGGTCTTTGGTATCCAAAAGGTGCTTCTATCAATATTATTGGTTATTCTGATTCTGATTTTGCAGGGTGCAAATTAGATAGAAAAAGCACAAGTGGCACTTGTCATCTTCTAGGAAGTTCATTAATCTCATGGCACTGCAAGAAACAATCTTGTGTTGCATTGTCTACTGCTGAAGCTGAATACATTTCAGCTGGAAATTGTTATGCACAAAGCTTGTGGCTAAAACAATAAATGCAAGACTATGGAGTAGAACTGAATGAAATTCCTCTGCTATGTGACAATACAAGTGCTATAAACATATCAAAGAATCCAATAATGCATTCAAGGACAAAGCATATTGAGATCAGACATCATTTCCTCAGGGATCAGGTTCAAAAAGGTAACATAAAGGTAGCATTCATTGACACCAATAACCAACTTGCTGATATATTCACAAAACCATTATCAAGGGATAGATTTTATACACTAAGAAACATGTTAGATATTCTAGATGAAAGTAACATAAACTAGCTTGTTCTATATGTGTTTTGTGTGATGAATCAAAGCCAAAATGTCACAAGTATGTATGATTGTTTAGAACCTTGCATAAAAGCTGCTAAATGCTCTGTATCTGTTAAACGTACTGGAACAATCGATTACACCACCGGTTAATCGATTAAAATCATTAAAAATCACATTCAGTATGAAATTTGTGCTCATGTAATCGATTACATATATATGGTAATCGATTATTCTTCATATTGCCAGAATTCAACTATTTCTGGAACAATCGATTACAGATCGGGATAATCAATTACATTGATTAAAATTCTCTAAATGATTGCATGTCTCACTGGAATAATCGATTACTAAAGACTTGTAATCGATTACCTTCATCATTAGAAGTGATAGTCTCCCTGGAATCATCGATTACCACTCGGGATAATCGATTACTCATGCTTTGATACTTGTATTATTCATAAAAGCTATCAAATAATCGATTACTTTACAATATAATCGATTACTAATTGTCTTCAACCTCTGACTGTGAATAAAATAATTGATTACTTAAAAGAGATAATCAATTACTGTATTCTTTTTGTGAATCATTTGCTATGGAATAGTCGATTACATAACGAAATAATCGATTATTCATGCTGTTGAACGTAATCTGACAGGTTTTTATGGGAAAATTAACTGCCCAATCTGTTTTAAAACTTACCCTATGTCATTAAACTGTCACCAACAGCTATATTTTTTTGAAATTATGGACGTTTTGGAGCCTCATTTGTGCCTATAAATAGTGAGAGTGAATATTAAACAAATTGCACCATTATCTCTCTCTCTCTCTCTGTCTGTATTTTCAGTAATTTCTGAGTCTTATCTGTGTCCTACTTCATCCTAGAATCATGTCTAACCCAACACCAAAGAGAACTAAAACCTCCAAAAGAAAAGCTGGTGAATCTTCCTTTAACCCACCTCCTCCTCAACCCATCAATAGGCTTGACTTGTGGTTCTCCACTAAGTCTGATAAAATTAACTACCTCCAGTTCAATGCAACCAAGCCTGTTGCCTCTCTCAAATATGTAGATTTAGACTGGTTCATTAGGGAGGGATTCCAATTTTCTGCCTTCTTTGAAGCCCAAAGGCTGAGAAGGTTCTTAGAAACGAAGGGTACTTTTTACCCTGATTTGGTTAAAGTCTTTTACACTTGCTTGAAAGGTTCAATGCAAGGGGACATGAAGTCCAAAGTGAAGGGGGTTGAAATTAGAATTACTCCAGACATTTGGGAATCTGTGGCTGGGGTAGCATATGAGGGTGTTAGAAGGTTTGATGAAGACCCTGAGGGTTATAGTAAGATGGACACTTATAGAGAGATGCTTCATGATCCTCACATGAGGCTAAGGACTAGGCTGGGTACAGGACCTATGACAGCTGAGGATAGACTCCTCCATTATATCATCACATACATCATCACTCCCAGGGCCACAAATCATGCCCAAGCAACTGATGAAGACCTTCAATTGGTCTATGGGCTGAAAAACAATATACCCATGAATTGGGTACTTATTTTTTAGGAAATCATGCTCAAATCAAAAAGGCTAGTGAACTATCATTTCCCATATCCTGTCTTTGTCTCTAGGTGTAACACCCCGTAGGCCTCCGGTGCGTTATCATTAACAATATCAGATTAGCGCCTCATTAACATTAATTAACACTCAGCGGAAGCATAAAATCGTTTTTCTTGATTCATTATGTATGGAATCAGATATATCAAGCAAACATTTAGATAAGGCACATAACATACGCCCCTGCTGATCCAGTTTCTCATAAATAAACATAGACAGATAAGTAAACATCTACAATATACTCAGGAGGAAATTTATCTCATATCATATCATTAATAGTTCTGTACATTCATATACATCAGAGTTTTCACCACACCGTGGCGATACAAAAGAATAGCTGCCCTCACCGAGGGTTTACAAAACTATACAACCCTTATCCAGGGTACAAAGCATAAACAAAACAAAACTGAGCCTTCAAGCTCCTTCTGCTGCTCTCAGTCAAGCAGAAATGTCTCTACTCGGGCCTCCTGCCCTAAGACTGCTCTCTTCTATCCGAAGAGTCACCTGAAATCACAAATCCCCACACGGAGTGAGATACATATCTCAGTAAGCTCAAGGTCCTTAGGAAATCATCCCCACCCTGGCCCACAATTCACAATACAACATCAGCCAAGCACACACATCAAGTCTATTCCACATCCATGGCAGAGAACCCTCAATGCCGTTCCACATGGCAGAGAATCCCTCAATACCCTCAATACATGGCAGAGAATCCCTCAATGCCCTCCACATGGTAGAGAGTCCCTCAATGCCCTAGGCAGAGAACCCTCAATGCTCTCAATACATGGCAGAGAACCCTCAATGCCTTTCACAGTTCATAGCACAGCCAGGCACAAATGCATACAGAGTAATATAAGTATGCGACAACCAATGCATGCATTATGAATATGACCACCACTCCCTTGGAGTGTGGTGTGCAACCAAGTGGAAATCATTTCCCAGGGACTCAGAACTTACCTGGCAAAGTGTCACTCTGCCGTTCCTTCCCTGGTCTGTGGCTCCCGCCACCAACAGTTTCAATATCACGCCCTAAACAAGGCATATACTAATATCAAAACCATTTAACAGACAATCAATCACAGGACATATTGTATCAGAAATCCCCTATCCTAGGGTTCAATCAATCTCAGCCCACACTAGGCTTCTCACAGACCACACAAGGTCCATCAAAGCTGACATCAGAGCAATTGATTCATCAAAGACTCAATGTACAGCACATGCCTGAGTTATGGCTCCCAATAGCCCATAATTCAATATATCACTGGAACGGTCTAAACCTCAACCAGGGCACCATTCAATTAGCCTCTCAGGCTCAACACAAACTCAATCAAGGCTCATGTATGTCCAAAGAACAACAAGTGACTCATTCCACAGTCACACATGCATATCACAGAGCCAAGATTCAAAGTTCACCACATCAAAAACTGAAAGCTAATCCTTCATCACTAGACAGTTCTAAACAAGTTTCTCTACAGAACCCTGGGCTAATTCTAGCCCCAGATCAATATAGATCACAAAATCCAGAAAACCCCAACTATCAAAACCAACCGAAGAAACTCGAGTTTCTTACCTCAGTGGCGACCAGAAAAGCTGCAGGACTGCTTCCTCAAGCTCTGTTGTCCCTGCTGAGCTTTGATTCTTCGCCAAACTGAAGTTTCAGAGGGTTTTCTAAAGGAATGGATTTTTGCTCATAAAAGGAATTTCTAAGAAAAGGATGAAGGATTATAGCTTTCTAATCGGTTTTCTCAAGTTTCTAGGTATTAGAGAGGTGTTTAGGCCAACATATAAGGTCCTAGGAAGTTTGGAACAGACATTAATGGAGGCTGAGCGTGAGGAAGAAGAAGAAGCTGCTTTTCTTCTTCAGTTTTCGCGTTTTGCCCTTATATACTGGGCCTGCCCGAGCTCTGGCGCGATCCGCGCCAGCTCCGGCGCGATCCGCGCCAGCTCCGGCGCTATCCGCGTCACCATGGCGGTGTATGTGGCACCACCAGCGCCACTTCCACACCTCCAGCGCCAACTTCCAGAACCTGTGGCGCCATCTGCGCCATCCTCCCCTGACCTATGGCGCCATCCGCACCACACCTGGTGCTGATCACGTGGAAAACCAGTGAAACTTGGTTTTCCAGACCACTTCCCGCGCCACCCGCGCCAACCATGGTGCGACTCGCGTGGGCTGGAAAATACCTAGTGCCCCTCGCGCCAAATTGATGCCCTTGGCGGGGAATTCCAGTGGGTCTGGCGCCATCAGTGCCAACCCTGGCGCTACCCGCGCCACACCCTTAACAGGGTTTTCTTCCAAAGATCCCTGGCGCT
The DNA here is from genome assembly GCA_007407185.1 of Glycine tomentella. Lineage (NCBI taxonomy): Eukaryota > Viridiplantae > Streptophyta > Magnoliopsida > Fabales > Fabaceae > Glycine > Glycine tomentella. Next base: position 63,267 of record PYAF01003708.1, read on the forward strand.
ACCAGCGCGGGATCTGGTGCCAACCGCGCCATAGCAAGGGTCATCACACTAAGCTGATTAATCACTTCAACATTGATATTGAGAATGAAGTGATTGACAACAGAAACTCCTCCAATAGCCAAATAAAGGAGAAACACCTCACTAAAATGGGTATGAGGAAAACACCCAATGGATGGGTGATGGCTAATCAACAGGCAGATGCTGCTGAAGGAGAAGAGATTGCTGCAGATTCTGAAGCAGAAGAGCAACCACAGCATCCTTAGTCTGCCTTTTCTGACTTTTAGGGGGACTTCAAAAGATGGACAGCATGCTCAAGCTTCAAGAGGACTTCAAAGCTGAGACCCATGAAGCTTTGGAAGATATTAGGGAGAGACTGGATTCAATTGAGGCCAACATGAATGGCACTGCCTCAGTTGAATTTTAGGATTGTTTGGATTTTTTTCCTTGTATTTGTTTTTATTATTTTAAGTTTGTTTTAAAATTCCTGATGTACTACCCCTTATATACTTAATATGAATAGTATTTGCATTTTCAGTTCATTATCCGCTGTGCATGAATTGTTTTTGACTTTTAACAAGCCAAATAGGGGGAGAATTGATTAAGGGGGAGTGATTTGAAAAGCACTCTGTTTGCCCCTGTTTTTTGGTTCAGTTTTTTGTTAAAAACTTGAAATGAATGATTGCTGGAATTTAGGGGGAGTAATTGTATAAAATGGAAACTAATGAGTTTGTATAATGCTTAATTGAATGTTTCATGAATCACAAATGCTTTAACACTTGTATCTTGGCAAAGGCAATTGAAAACTTACAGGTTTTAAAAGCTTGAAGTTCATCTACTGAATTCTCTATTAATCTCCAAGTTCCAGTGCTTAATCAACTTGAAAATTTGGCATGTTTAAAGCCAAAAAGGGGGAGATTGTTGATTCAAGAGGAGTCATGAGAAGTTGGACAAGGAATCAAGCTTTGGAGTTTTGTACTTTCAACATGCCTCATTTCAAAAGTGCCATGGAAGCTTGAAGATCAATTTGATTCTTGTAAAAGGAAAGAAGTGGTATCTGATAATCCAGTGTGCATATCATGCATATCATTCATTTAGGATTGTTAGATTGAAGGCTAATGCAAAAACATTTTATAAATAAGGCAAATTAAAATCAAGTTTTTGGAAAAATGAAGTTTTTCTGTTTGAATCGATTACAAATATGTTGGCATCGATTATTTTGTTCTTCGTGCCTTCTGGAAAATAAATCAAGAACATTGTAATCGATTACATATCGAATTAATCGATTACCTAGGCTAAAATTGAAATAACAATCTTTCTGTCTTAATCGATTACAGAAGCTCGTAATCGATTACATATCATGCCTATGGCTAACATGATTTGCTAATTTAATTGATTACATATTGGTTTAATCGATTACATAATGCATTTGAAAATATTGGTCTTTCTGTCTTAATCGATTACCAAAAATAGTAATCGATTACTCAGTGTATTTGGAAAATTATGAGTTCCTGTCTTAATCGATTACGTGACGGGATAATCGATTATTATGTTCATAGCTCAAACCTATATCATTTCAGAAACACTTTAATCGATTACTTTCTTGAAATAATCGATTACATATGCTAAATAATCGATTACAGGAGCGTGTTTAATCGATTATTTTCAGTTAGAAAGCTGTTATAAATAAAACCCATTGCTCTGTGATTTAGAGAGTTGAACAATTCCTATTCTGAGCAATCACAAACATTCATGAGCTTTCATTAGTGAGTTTTCTGAGTTCAAAAACATCTTGGCTTCACCAAAATTCATATGGGTTTTTGATTTGATGAGTGAAGCATCATTAAGTCTCAAGGAGTACGGAAAGGGATGCATTGAATTTGTTATTCTTTCTTTCAACCTGGTGAATCATACATATGCATTTTGTTCATTGGATTATCAGGTGAATTTGTTCTTTATTCTTTGTGGTTGTAAATCTTTTATTTGATTTCTGTAAATATTGACTTATTGTAAATGGGTTTCTTGCATGATAACTAGAGATAATGTTTCTCTAGGGGTTGCTGAGTAGTGTTCTCAGTGGGGTTGGTCTCTAAGGATCTAATAGTATTTTAGATCTCTGAACTTTTATCTAGGGTTGATAAAGAAAGGCTTGTAATGTCTTGTAAGAATATTAATTTGCAATAGTGGAACTCCATTCTAGTGTTGAGTGGAAGAACTGGATGTAGCTTCATAGTGTTTGAAGTGAACCAGTATAAAAATTGTGGCTGATCTTTATTCTATTCTCTTCATCTCCTTATTACTTTGGTTTGTGAATCAAATTATTTGCACAGAAAGATTTCAATTGTCTATTGATTTTCTTGACAGAGGAATTTGATTGAATATAAAATTCTTGGTTTCAAAACAATTTTTTTTAAAAGTGATAAAGATCCTGTGGAAACTCTGATTATAAAATTTTTAAATACCAAGATTCAACCAATTCACCCCCTCTCTTTGTTGTATTGAAGTATTCCTATCATTTTCAGTCCTTTGGAGGAGTTCATTTAGCTAAATGATTCAATGGATAAAGAAAAAGAAGAACCCATTGCTGAAGCAAAACAATTAACACTAGTCCAAGAGCCAAAATATTGGAGAACTACAAGAGATATCTCCCTTGACAATATCATTGGTGAAGTTTCAAAGGGAGTATCTACTAGATCTTCATTAAGAAATGTCTGCTGCAATATGGCTTTTGTTTCACAAATAGAACCTAGGGATATTGATCAAGCCTTAATTGATGAACATTGGATGCATGTCATGCATGATGAAATGAATCAATTTAAAAGAAATGAAGTTTGGGAACTCGTTCCTAGACATTCTTCTCTCAAACCTATTGGCACTAAATGGATTTTTAGAAACAAACTTGATGATAGTGGAATCATAGTAAAAAACAAAGCTAAATTGGTTGCAAAAGGTTACAACCAAGAGGAAGGCATTGACTATGAGGAAACCTTTGCACCAGTTGCAAGGTTGGAAGCCATTAAGTTATTACTTGCATATACATGTTTAATGGGTTTTAAACTTTTTCAAATGGATGTTAAAAGTTCTTTCTTAAATGGATATATTAAGGAAGAAATATATGTGGAGTAACCTCCTAGTTTTGCTGATTTCAAACATCCAAATCATGCTTTTAAACTTAAGAAAGCTATCTATGGTTTAAAACAAGCTCCAAGATCTTGGTATGAAAGATTAAGCAAATTTCTGCTTGAACAATCTTTCATAAGAGGACATGTTGATAAAACCTTGTTCATCAAAAGGCAAAGTAATGATATTTTATTGGTTCAAATATATTCTGATGATATAATTTTTGGTTCAACTAATCAATTGTTGTGCAAAGAATTTTCTATCTCTATGCAGAATGAGTTCGAAATGTCAATGATGGGAGAATTAACATTCTTTCTTGGACTTCAAGTAAAGCAAATGAAGGATGGAACAGTTCTAAACCAAACCAAGTATTGCCTTGAAGTGATCAAAAAGTTTGAAATGGAAAAAAGCAAAGATGCTGCAACTCCAATGGCAACATCAACCTATCTAGATTCAGATGAAAAGGGAAAGAATGTTGATGAGTCAAAGTTTAGAGGAATGATTGGATCTTTGCTGTATCTGACAGCTAGTAAACCAGATATTATGTTGAGTGTGTGTTTGTGTGCATGATATCAAGCAAATCCCAAAGAATCACACCTCACTGTAGTCAAAAGGATCCTCAAATATCTCAAATCAACTCCAATAGTTGGTCTTTGGTATCCTAAAGGTGCATCACTTAATATAGTTGGTTATTCTGATTCTGAGTTTGCAGGGTGTAAGTTGGATAGAAAAAGCACTAGTGGAACTTGTCATCTACTAGGAAATTCACTGATCTCATGGCATTGCAAGAAACAATCTTGTGTTATTTTATGAACAGTTGAAGCTGAGTACATCTCTGCTGGAAGTTGTTGTGCTTAAAGTCTATGGCTAAAGCAACAATTACAAGATTTTAGTGTAGAATTAAAAGAAATACCTCTGCTATGTGACAACACAAGTTCTATCAACATTTCCAAGAATCCAATAATGCACTCAAGGACCAAACACATTGAGATAAGGCATCATTTCCTAAGAGATCACATCCTAAAGGGTAATATCAAAATTGACTTCATTGATACTCACAATCAATTGGCTGATATATTCACTAAACCTTTGGCTAGAGATAGATTCTATACTCTTAAAAACATGCTAGGTATTCTTGATGAATCTAATCTTTACTAGCTTGATTGTTATGTGTTTATCTATGTGAAATAGCTTGTTACTTGATCAATCATCACATGTGCTTCAAAATTCCAAGTTGTGCTGCATATATACTGTTCACTCTGATAAATTCTCTGTATTAATTGATTATCCATCGAAATAATCGATTAAATTCACTTAAAAAGCTTTTTAGAATGAATTTTTTTGCACTCATGTAATTGATTACAGCCTCGAGATAATCGATTATTTTGCCTTCGAAAATATTTCAAAAAGCCAAAGTTCACTGGAATAATCGATTACACCTCGAATTAATCAATTACACATGGTCAAAAATCCTTTTAGAAATGAAATCTCACTGGAATAATCAATTACAGTGAATGGTAATCGATTACATGAACTGAAAAATTGTTTGAAACTTGAATTTTGTCTGTACTAATCGATTACTTAGGATAAATAATCGATTACACTTCATATTCTTTAACTGAATCTCACTGAAATAATTGATTACTTGTCAAAATAATCGATTACAGATGCTGCAGAAACTGATTTTGGTTACGAATTAATTGATTACATTAGCATATAATCGATTATTCATGGAGTTACTGCAGAATCTATCAGTTTTTCTTGGAAATTATAACTGCCCAATTGCCAACTAATTCAAAATTTGAATCTTCTGTGCTTTAATGTTAGTGGGTTAATTTGAAAATTACTGTTACTCATTTCAAATTTGAATTTCGGAGCCCAAATTCTTCTATAAATACAACTTATGTTCAAGAAAGAAATCACACCTTCTTAAGCACTACTGTGTTTTTCTTTCTTCCTCTGAGTTCATAAACCTTGTTATGTAGCCTTTCCTCCTTAGTTCAATATGTCTGCACCCAAGAGAACCAAAACCTCTAAGAGAAAAGCTGGTGAAACCTCTAACCCTACTATCAATAGGTTAGACCATTGGTTTCCTGCTGAGAGAGACAAAATGACCTATCTTCAATTCAATGCCACCAAATTAGTCTGTTCTCCCAAACACCTTGAACTTGACTGGTTCATTAGAGAAGGTTTTCAATTCCCTGCTTTTATTGAAACCCAGGGATTGAGAAAGTTTGTTGAGATGAAGGGTACCTATTACCCTGAATTAGGAAGGTGTTCTACACTTGTACTAAGGGCTCTATGGATAGGACCCTTCGGTCCCAAGTTAATGGAGTAGCCATGGAAATTACTCCTGAGGTTTGGGAGGCTGTTGCTGGTATGTCCTTTAAAGGTGAAAGGAAATTCAAAGAAGAGGCTGGGGGTTATAATAGGGTGGAGACCTATAGGGGGATGCTTCTTGATTCCCAAATAAGGTTGAAGCTTAGGCTAAGCACTGGCTCAATAACCCATGAAGACAAACTTATTCATTACATAATCACCTACATCCTAACCCTTAGAGCCACCAATCATGCCCAAGCCACTGATGATGACCTACAAATTGTGTATGGTCTCAAGAATTCCATTTAGATGAATTGGATTCTCATTCTTGAGGAAATTATGCTTAAATCCAAAAGGTTAATGAATTGTCCTTTTCCATATCCTGTTCTTGTTTCCAGGTTTATTGGTTACTTTAATATAGATGTCTCTAATGAGGTTGTTGAAAACACAAACTCAAGCAATAGCCTCATCAAAGAGAAATATCTCACCAAGCTTGGGATGGTCAAAACTCCTCATGGATGGTAAATGGCTGGCCAACAAATCCCTGGTGCTAGAAATGAAGAAGAAGCTGGTGAAGAGGATAAAGATAAAGCCCTTACTCAACCATCTTACAGTCCATTTGAATCGCTTATGATTCAAAAGATGGATGGCTTATTGTCCCTACATTATGAGCACAGGGCTGAGACAAATTCAGCTTTGGAGGAGATAAAATCTAGGCTAGAAAACATAGAGTCTAGGCTTGTCCTTGATGGTTTTGACTCCTTTTAGGATTTCTATGTTTTCTTTCTAATTGCTTTAAGTTTCTTGTTTTCCTCTGTTTTTTTTTTTTGTGTTCTCTAATTAATGTACTGTCCCTTCTTTGATTAATGAAATGTGCATTTCTTTCTCTCACTTGCTGTGCTATTTTTTGCCTTTGAAAAGCCAAATAGGGGGAGAAAAATTAATTGATAACTTGATTGAAAACCAATTCTGTTTTGCTTTCTGTTATGCTCTATTTTTTGTTACATTTTTTACAAATTGATGAATGACGAAATTAACTAAGTAAGGGGGAGCAAACTTAGTCACAGAAGCTAACTAATAGAAGTAAGTGATCAATGGTTATACCAACAAATATCTTAACACTTGTTCTTGGCAAAGAGGCTGATTCATTTTCAGGTTAACAAAGTCCAAACAAAGTTCAAAAATTTTATCTTGCTCATCCTTCAAAGCACTTCAAATATCTAATGTAACGACCTAAATTTTTATTAATTTTACTATTACTTAAAGATAAGTTTCTAAGAAGCGTATATTAGTAAAACTTCTAAAACGTAAAACTTACAAAAGTTTTGAAACTAATACATTATACATAGTCATAGTTCTTGTTACAAAAGTTCATATAATACAAGTACAGTAATTTCCATTCTTCAGTCTAGTACATAACTTCCTCACTACTCCA
>PYAF01003708.1:89434-106701 GCA_007407185.1 Glycine tomentella
TTTTGGCCTAGGGGCATTTTGGTAATTATGCCATTCAACTAGGGACATTTTGGTCATTTTAAAAAATGTCAAGGGCATTTTTGACATGTTATCTTAAGGGGTTTTCTAGTAATTTCCACTTCTTGGAAAGAGTGATATAGTTATTTTTTTCTCTAAACATACTTGTATCACATTTTTATAATTTTGGGGATGTTACAAGGTCCATCACGAAGTAGTGGATTGGTGACCCTAATTGAAAGATAGATCATGGACCTTGACAATTTCAAAGATCGTGACACTGAACGGTTAGAGATATTAGCCGTGATTGTCAGGAAATTTGCAACTGACCAAGAGGTAAGTGCAGTATAAATAACTGATGGTTTTAGAGGAAAAGGTACACACATTTTCGTTCTCTCTTATTTCTATTCACACTGTGCACACACCTCACCCCACTGGTTGAGTATTGCTTCGTGCATAGTGATATTCTTCTAAAGGTATTTCTTCCATATAAATACCTTAAGAGAGAGCTTGATCCAACATTAAATTACCAGTATTCTTGCTGGACATTTCTGTTCTCGAACAACAGAACAATACAGTGTTCAGCAAAATATATCTACAATACACGATGGATTCAAAATGTATGACACAAAAATATGTCCTTTATGATCATTTCAACCATATTCTTACTTGTGATTCTAAGAACAGGACGCGACGTCAGTGAATGCAACTGCTCTGGGTAAGGATTGACCTCTGAATGCACGACGACGACGGAGTCACGGAGACAATGCAAAACGAAGACACTGTTTAAGGCAGCAGATAAAGGACCGTGATAGAGAAGAGAATTTCAGAGGGAGGGAGGCAGGGCACATACACAAGGGTCAACACATACTAAACGGAGACGACGAGGTTATGTGATTAAACATTGTCATTTTCTGAATTAAAATCAAAATTTCAAAGACGGTCTTTGACAAACCATCTTTAAACTGGTCCAAACGATGACGGGTTTGTCAAAGAACGCCGCTGTTTTTCATTTTCAAATACATTTCAAAACGACCATCTTTGAAACTCAGCAATTAATTACGATCCTGCCACCATGCCATATTCGAAGACGGTTGGTGGACAACCAAATTTAAACCTGCGTCTTGGAATGTACTTTGTGGTAGTGTTTGATGAGTGAAACTCTAAAGAACAAACTTTCTTTCAACTTTTCAGGTCAAAAACTAGGCTTGAACTTTTCTAACTTTTTCTGATATACTTTGCTTTCAGTAAATGTTTCTATTTATAATGTTAAAAATATATGGATTTCAGATAGAAAAAAAGGAAATAAATTATTTAAAATAATTTCATATTTCTTTATCTTTATAAAAATAAAATTTATCTCGTATCTTTTATTTTAAGAAGCTTCCTTTATGAGACAAAGATAATTCATAATTAATCACATGATTAATTACGATAACTAATCACATAATTTGATCCTAATATGAAGCAATAAAATATTATTCTTATTTATATGAACAACTTTCACATTTATAAAATAATACTCTTTTTTATATTAATTATATCCTTGGTGCTAGTAAATAATATAACAATATTCCACTAAAATATTTATTCGACTAAATTCTCTAATTTAATTATCAAATAAATTATTTTCTTTTTGAATCACTAGTTTGTGTGTGGCCCCATAGGTTCAATACTAAACCAGTAATAAATTAAAATCATAATTAATTTACTAATCAAATTAGATGTCTAGCAACACTCAACCTCCGGATAGCATGAAGTGGCATCTTTTAACTTCAAGAACCAATAAAAGAATAATGTAATATTTTCTTCCATCATTTAAAGTTCAAGGTTAACTTTAGAGTATATTATTATTGTCAAACTCTAATAAGCTAACACATTTAATCAATAAATGACTGAAGAAACTATTTTCTTCTTTCATTCAATTGTTCTGGCAAGGTCTTAATTTTATCATAGAGCTCAAACTCGTTACTTAGAGTTGATGAATTCCTTTTTGATTAATCATTAATTTTACAAGTATTTAATCATATCCAATATTCATTCAACTAGTGCCCTACCACATTAGGTGTCCAAACTTAAAACATAATAAATAACTTTTTAATTACTATGATAATTTCATGTCAAAAGAAACTATTATATTTTTTCTTGAGAACTTCTTATTGACATATCAAGGTAATATTAACTATTAAAAATTTTCAATTGAGTCAATTCAATGATGACATTTACATGTACATCATCTATATATGCAATTTAATAAATGAGATCTATTAATTTTTATCCAATAAAGACTATTAAACATATATTGATCTATTCGGATTATAGATATTCTATTCACAATAATCCTACGATCAAGAACAATTTAGATTAAAATTATAAATTACTTGTTTCTCGTTATCACAATCTCTATCATGATAACAAGTTCCAAATTTTAATCAAAGACTTGTCAAATTAACAATTTAATAAAATAATAAATATGATAATAAAATAAAGAATTATTATTTACTAAAATTGATAACATGATAGATTAAATCTTGGACACACTACAAAAAAAATAACTTATACCTACAAACAAAATCCATCATTATAAATCAATAATCTTTTAACTCCCACCCACACAAAATCTGATCATATGATTTCTATACAATATATAGTTAGTTTTTTTTTCAATGTAGGATTAGAATTCTGATCATATGATTTCTATACAAGGAGGTAACTCCCACCCACACAAAATCTTTTAACACACACAAACGCAACCTATACCAGAATTTCCTTTTTCATCTAACCATAGATCTAAATAGACTTCAGCACTGTATCAAGTTAGAGTGAGGTGATAACCAAGGCATGTAACAAATGACCCGATATAGATAGATGGTAGAGATAATAACGATCATGAAAATACTAGATTGCTTTGATACTAATTTCAATAATACCTTGAATATGTTTAGATTTCCGACCAAATAATGTTGAGAATATGGCATACCAAATTTGGGTATCCATAAAGTATACCTGGAAAGAAAAAAGTTATACCATTATACTACTGATGTTTGAAATAGGATGTAAAACTAGATAAATTACAAACTCATACCAGAATAATTGGAGCCGAAAGTGCAATTACAACGCCAATATTGATCCTAGCTGCCAAACGCACAACCACTTACAAAATTTTCTCAAAAAATATGAACTAATATGAAGGTTCGAACATTCAAGCTTACTACCATGAGGAAAGAATTCATGCCACCGGAAATTTGTGATTTTTACACTCATTATAGCTTTCGTAGGTCCCACCAGAGGTTTTATCTACAGAAAGAATGTAAGGTTAAAACAGTAAATAATTCTTACAATCTGAAAGAAATGATAGATTATACCAAGTGATAAAAAGAGATAATGCATCACCTCTATATAGTAACTGAAAGTGAAAAATGGTATTTAGATTGTGTTAGAATGGATTATTAGTTCAAAATATTGCCTACATTTAATGCTTTTTCAATTCCTGTAATGAGTGACCCAATGTGGTCTGCAAGACAGTTGGGCAATACAACCACAAGTTCTCTACCAACTATAGATTTGACAATCTTTGACACTTGCTTCAACAACCATCGAGAACTGCATTGCATGTCAGTGTTAAGGCAATCAATAATTGCTGCATTTTAACTTTCTTTCATCTCAACCAAACAACCTTTTTTCCCTCTCTTTCACCTATTTTCATTCATCTATACCAAACACTACATAAGTCATACCGTAGCATTCTAAATTAATCTTAGATTTATAAATATATCTGATATAAATTGTTCACAGACTCATAATTGTAAGTTTACAATTTACATGATTAATTACCACTGTGACTTATAAAACAAGAAAGATAACTCCTTTCTCAATTAATCATCAGTATTTATTTACCTCACCCCGTTCAAATCCAATTAATCATGAACCAATCACTCCACTCCATCTTTAAAACTCCCAAATAAAGCCTAACCTAAGAGAAGATAAGTGTAATGACCCCCATGAAACCATGGGTCAAAGTTACGACCATATCAAATAATTCTCAACTCAAGGTTTGGATATCAAGCTCGAACTTTGTGTCATTCAAATAGATCTTGAACTGCTTCAACAAATTGGCTATGTATTTTGGCAACCTAAAACAAAGTGAAGGAAATAAGGGATCAAAAGTTTAGTCATGTGCAGCTCAAATTTGTAAATATCTTGCAGGCCCCATCCATAGCTTGCAAGTACCTATCTAAAAATGGTTTATCCATATCATGCAAAATTGCAAATCTTGGATTAGCGTCTGTATATTTTGCTGTACTAAAGCCTAAAGGACTACATTACAAAAGTTTATTTCAAGGAAGTCAAAACCTTCTATGTAGGACAAGAGAAAATATGCCTTTCAAAGTTGAAGTCAAATGGACGGTTTTTATTATTCCAAGATTTCCTTACTATATTGGCAACTTATTAACAAGATGAAAAAGCAAATCAATGATTCCATTCTATACAAATTAGTTCCAGATAACAAATAAATAAATATATATATATATATATATATATATATATATAAACTGCTAAAAGCTGACTATAAATAGCATGCAATCTGCGAAACATTAATTGAATCCATCTTTTCCAATCTCATTCTTAGCAAATATTCTAAGCCATCAACCAGACAAAAGCTGCCCTTTCATTTAGGTACCAAACTGATTCTCAAAATGGTTTGACGTTTTAGAAATGGCTTATTCTATTGTTCCATCTTGTTGAATTTAATTTATTGGGCACCCTCAAGTTTGAACTTAAAAAATTAGCTTTATTCATCATGCAAAATCCCCTTGACTAATGAAAATAGGAGTACAAGAGATCACAAGAAGGTGGCAAAAATAGAAAGGAACAAAAAATCATGATTATTGAAGAGAGAGAAAAGAAACCTCTAGTGTTGCATTCTTGCACTTCTCGTAGAGCTTGTCAGCAAGGTTGCAAAGCACGGCGGCCGGAATCATCGAGAAAGCGTCGGCCATGGCGGCAACAACTTCGCAATCGCAAATTCGAAGAACGAATTGGGAATCAAATTCATTTGCGGATCTTGTAACGACTCGTCTCGTCGCTATGATATCACTAACTCTTAATAGTGCAATTTTGAATTTTAATGAAAACTCCATTAATTTGATTATGAAGATGGTAGTATTTTTTTTCGATAATGCAATTATCCTACATATGATACAATTACATAATTTAATATATATATATATATATATATATATATATATATATATATATATATATAAAACCAAGGCATATCATTCACATGTCAGTACTTAATTCAGTTTTACATGTATTTACACTTGGACTTTTACATGTCTAACAAAAGAATCAAAGGCTAAGTAAGAAATTATTCCAAAAAGAATTTCAATGTCATCACATCGTCTTGGCAGCTCCAACCAAAAAGAATCTCTCTCCAAAGTCACCTAATGCTGCTCATCTGCTCACACGAATGAAAGTTTGCGATCATCACAGGTACCAACCACACGGTACAACAAATGCAAGGGTGAGTTTATTATATAAAACCAACAAATATCAGATAAATAATAATTGAAAAGGAAAAAACAATAACAACCACAATCATTACCAAAAATTCATTAGTCCAATACACACTAGACACACACAAATCAAACAATCATGTTAAAAATGATGCATGTTCATGATTTCACTCTCACCAAGCAATGTGGTACCATAACTAGGGAAATAGCCTCTCACAGGAAAATAATTCATTGCCTATCAAGGTCATCATGTCGTGCACTGGTCATTCCCCCCATGGTGATCAACCAGGAGTCACAAGAGAATTCCAAACCCGATGGCCCCTTAGTACCTGCGTTTTCAACCCACAGGTACGCGCATGCCTTCATTCTATTTCCATCAATGCAATATAAAGTATGAAACATGAGCACCATCAATGCATGACCCGGCTAGAAACACATCCTCCCTCGAAAGGATAACCCGTCATGCACCCCCATGTACATACATAACACATCAATATACGCTCACTGATGCACTGACCGTGGCTAGGAACACATCCTTCCTAGCAAAGGTAACCAACCAGTCTTTGCATCACACGTGTACATACACAACATACAACCATGGGCATCATCAATGCATGACCTGGTTAGGAACACATCCTTCCTTGCAAGGGTAACCCGTCATGCACCCCATGGATATCCATGTGTATCCACATCACACTATGACATTGTCCACATCAGCAATATCTGTCATTAATGTCATTATCAACATCAACATCATTCCATCTCAACATTATCGTCATCAACATCATTCCATCTCAACATTAACATCATCATAAAACATCAATAACATCCCATTTCAACATTATCACCCACATCAACATTGTTTCATTCAAATATCACCAATCATATAAGCATTATCTCATTTCAACATCATTAATCACTTCTATGGTATCTCAATTTCAATATCATCACTAACATCAATAGTAAAATCATTGCATCCCATTAGTAAAAAATCGTTATTCTTGAAAATGAGCACACACAAGAACAACACACATCAATCATAAATTCATCGCATCTCATTATTTTAAAACATAATTTTTCCTTGAAAACCAGCACACAACGGGGACATGTAGATACCCTCATAGTTGGACTCTCTAGCCCCTAACTATGATACCAAAACTATAACCAAATAATAAACATCCCTTACATAACAAGGAGTTCTCCCGTTAAAGTCTTGTGGTGTTGTTTCGAGATCCTTCGAATGCGCGTGTTTTTGTCCAAACACAGAGCTCTATATATCAAATTGAAGACAATTTAGTATAAATTTAAAAAACAAGATCAATGTCAACAGTTGGGGTCAAATACCCACTCAAATAAAAAAAAGGCTAAAATGGTGTTTTTGAGAGTCCACATCAAAAAACATCATTTTGAAATTCAATCACACCAATGTGACCGAGACTCAACAAGGATCACAGAAATGACATTAATTTTATAAAAAGGAAACTTTTATAACATTTCATTTTCAAAGGATTTTCAAGGGAAGTGTAAAACTCCTAGCTTAAACTAGCTAGAAGAAGACGAAGGAAACTAAGATTACATCAAGGAAACCAAGAAAGAAGGATTTGGAGCTCCGTTCTCTACCGAAACTTCTAGAGGAGTTTCGAAGATTCCGCTCTGATTATGAGGTTCTTCTCCGTGTCGTGGTCTCATGGCAAGCAACGGCACCCTGTGGTGGTTGGTGGTGATCATGGGTGGTGGAAGGGAGGTTCTAGGGCTTTTGGGTGAGTTTAGAGAAAGAAAACAAAGAAAACGCGTTTTTGCGCACTGCTGGACGTATTTATAACCCGAGTGTCTCACTCAGCGCGTCTACAGGTCTCGCTCAGTGCGACAATAGATCTCACTCAGTGCGACAATAGATCTCACTCGGTGCGTCCTTCCTCGCTCAGTGCAATTTCCTCTTTGTCTAAAAATATCTTGGAATTGCGCTCAGTGCAACTTGTCTCGCTCAGCGCGACTGCATGTCTTGCTCAGCGTGCTAGTCGCGCCGCTGCATTAAAAGTCGTCATCTCGAAGATCCCAATGATCAAAAGATACAGAGACGAATTATGAAGCTTTTGTACAAATTTGAAAGAGATCTAACGGTTATCTAATCCGGGAAGGTAGTTTTACCAAAGCATGTTATGGGTTGAACTATCACTCACGTATCACAACTATAAACCAAACAAACTTCATACAACTTAACATACATACCAAGTAATTACACCAGGATAAAATGCACAACAACTCAACCAATCTAAATTAATCAAATAATCAAACAACACAACAATAACATCAAACATCTATTTTCAGTTATCAAAATTTCAGGGTGTTACAAATCTTTTCTTGCTTCAAACGAAACATCGTCATTTCTTTCATTCCCTTAGGAAACAGAAATCATGAAGTGGAAATTGAAAATGGCGAGGTTTTCTTGAACTTTCATTTGGGTTGAAAATGCAATTGAGTGAGAAAATTGGAAATTGGAACTGAAACCTAGAATTTCACTTTTCTTTCTTTTCTTATATTTTTGGTAATATTTTCTTGCAGAGTTTCCGTTTGTTTTAGAAAATGAAATGAAATTGGGAGTTTTTTTCCTTAAGATTACTACTAATAAGTAATAAGTAATAACTACATAATTAAGCTGCCAGTGGCTAAAGACTTTAGGATTTTGCTAAGTTGAATTGAACGAAAGAGGAAATCACGGAATTTCCTTAATTTGTGGGTAATGGTGTCGTCATTTTTTGTTTTTGCAACATAAAATTAATAAAATGCTTATTCTGCATTCTATAATCCAAAATTTATAGTTATAGATATTTAGATAACTCTAACTTACCAATTAAGATTTCATAAAAATTTAAATGTAAATATACTTTATAAGTAGGACTTTTTATATTTGAACTTTTTCTTTTGATGACTTATTAAATTATTTAAAATTTAATTAAATTGAACTAATAATATATGGGATTTTATAATGTACATTATTATTATATAATGGTATATTTGTTATTTTACAATGATTATTTTAAAAATAATAGGTTTTATTATTAACTAATAGTTAATTTGAATTTTAATATTAACTAAATTGTTTGGGTCATACACTTTATTAAATTATTTGATGACGATGGAACTAATTATACGATTGGATAATATTTGATGGAGTATAATGATTTTAGTTTTACCTACACCAAATAATTATATGTATAAGACTTTGAAGTTATACCTACACCAACCAAATATAGGTATAAGTTTTATGAAGTTTCATCGTCGTAAATATATGTTTTTTAGAATTTTTCCTACATTAGATTTTTGTAAGTAATAATTCTTTTTAGTTTTACCTACACTAATCGATAATAAACACAAATTTTATAGAGTTTAATCTACACAAAGTAGTTGTAAATATAAGTCTTTTTTTTTCAATTTTAATAAATTTACCTATATCAAATAATGATAGGTATAAGTCATTGAATTTTACCTACATTAATTAATTGAAGATAAAAATATTTTGAATTTTACCTACACTAATTTATGTATCTAGGTAAAAGACGTCCATAGACATAAGTCATTTTCTTTTTCTGACATACACATTTATTTTCAACAAAAGCAAGAGACATGATGCCTTTAACATTGGTCTATGTTTCGGAATCACAATGAACGATAAAATTGCCATTTCTGATCTCCAATCGCAGATAATTTTTCTTTTTTGAATTTCTAGATCTTTTAGTAGAGATTATTGGTAGCAGTGGATGTGATTTTCTTTGTTGAAGTATACAGTATTCTTCATAATGTGAGTATAGATTTTATTTGTACAAGAGAATCGTTGCTATATATATATATATTTGAATCTTAATTTTTTATTTCTTCAGATTATTTGTATTTGAAATCGAAATCATATTATTATCATTGTTAGCTTTTGCATTGATTTTGGTTTCTGCGGTTCTGCATGTAAAATGTAATCGAACATTGTAATTTATAATTAGATGATGTAAAATGATTTATACAATAATTATCTTTTATTTAAATTTAAATTTTATTAACGGGAGATTTCTAATATGGAGTCTCGTATTGGAGAGCAATTTACTATGTTTCGTTTGTTCGTAATTGATAAGGAAGGCAATTGTTCACGTATTTAGAATTGACAGTAAAAGGATCATTATATTAATATAATAGAAAAACCAAAACCTCAATCACAAGGAGTAACATTGAGGCCGTAGCAAACAGTGATGTTTCCCTAATACGCACCCAAAATGCTGCCAAAAATGTGCACTGCAATCTGCTCGTAGTGATTAATTGCTGAACGCCCGGCCAATCATAACACTGCCAAACACCAAAAGAGAAGTGTTTGTACTCTCGAGAAGTTTCTTACTCGTATTTGAATTATCATATCCATAAAGATTATGCTCAATATAAAAAAATTAACAATTGTATTTTAGAAACATTTGCTAATCAATTCCTTAAGTTTTAAATTTTCAAAGAAAGGTTTTCATTGTAGCAAAATTAAGAGTAAATTGTTTCTGATTTTTTTCAAAGAAAATTTGGAATGAAACTAGATTCAAAAGAAGAAAAGTGTTATTGAGATGAAATCTGTAGAATTGTACATATGAAATTCGTTCCTAATCAATCTATCAGTTCAATGCAACCAAGATTCAAACTAAAATGATTAATCTTAATTCCTTAATGTTTAATCCTTGAGTTATAAGTTAAATCCCTAATTCCTTAGGTGATTTAACCTCAAACTCAAAGCTTGAACAATGAACCTCTACAATGCAAGAACGTGATTTTATTCCTAAAATCAAATCTTTACACAAACTTAATTCAGATATAGGATATGAACTTTTTTCCATACAATGCAAATTCATAAAAGCTAGGTTGATCACTCCTGACATGCATCTAAGCATAGAATTGAAATAGGATCACATAACCAAGAGAATTGATCAGAAAACAAAGAATTACATACTTGAATTCTACTTCTTTCACTTAGCAATTTGAAATTGAGCTCACTTAGATCATAAATGATCCAAATAGAATCTCAAAGGAAGAATCACAAAGAGATAAAAGAGTGAGAATTTCGAGATTCTATTTCCTGAAATCTGAAAAATGAACTAAAAGTTGTTTTCAAGGATGCTACAAGATCTTATATGGAGTTGAGATTGCATTATTATTTTTTCTGCCATAAAGGATTTTCGCTGTAGTGAAACACATTTCGCTACAACGAAGTTACAATATTAACAAAGGACTTTTGCATTTAATCTTTATTCTTTTGATCCTTGCTCGCTAAGGCGAAAGGATGAATCACTTTGGCAAGACTATACTTAACTCAATGTCTTCAGCTTGTAGATTCATTGTGGTGAGATGTAGTTTCACTGTCGCGATTCTTCACAAATTCCACTTGATCACTAGTCCTCTTTAGATATGGCGAGATTAGGTTTGCAGCTCCTCATTCCTTAAAGCAAAAAATAACAATTGTTAACACAAATCCTATAGAAAAACTAGGATAATTGCTAACAAAAATAAGGTATGAAAAACAATTATCAAGAATCTACAACTGAACAAAAGGTGCACAAATGACCCTATGTGTTGACAACAAAAGGGACAAGTCGAACTGTCTTCATTATTGATGATGTTCCTTCTTAGCAAGGCCTCCCTCGTCGGTATCCTATCATGGCATGCTCTCCACACAAAAACTAAAGCCTTGGACGGTGCTTTAATCCTCCAAAGAAGCTTTAGGAAGCTAAAGACAACAACATCATATTGACATTGTATTAATGAATATCCATCCTTCACTATGTTCCAATAACAGTTATCCGCCCACCCGACATCAGAGAGATTGAGTTAATAAATAGCAGTAGTTCCTAGCCTAGTGGTTCCTCCCATTCCATACAAGGTCTCCTCCATGATAGTCTCCACACGCAATTGGCTCCCAGCCATGTCCCTATGTGACTAACCATTTGGAGTTTCTATTCTAAGATTGAAAAAAGTTTAGCATAGCTTTCCCAAATAGGTCCTCCCTTTAGCCAAGGATCACCCCAAAACAACACCTTACTCCCATACCCAACCTGAAAAGCCGCCACTGCCCACCCCACTATCTATTACCTTAGATAGATCCAACCTCCACTAAGACTTTTTCTTCCTCTGGATGTCAAATAATTTATACATTATATCTCCATATTTTGCTTCTATGACCCTCACCCAAAGCACCCCATTTTTCTTCAGCAACCACCAACGTCATTTACACAAGAGGGCCTTACTAAATTTCCCAATATCTATGATGCCTAGGCTGCTATCTTCCTTCCTTATGCATACCGCTTCCCAGCTCATCCAAGCTATTGTTTTCTTTCCATCTTTACTTCCCAGATGAACCACCTTTGCAACTTAATGATCTGCTTCACAACTTCCTTAAGCAACTTAAATAAAGATAAATAAAACAAAGGGATCACCAATAAAGTAGACTTAATGATGCATATCCTTCCTCCCAGAGATAGTTCTTTTGCCTCCACAGAGTAAGATTTTCCCTCATTTTATCAAGGACATGTCTCTACAACTCTATGCTTCTCTCATTAGCTCGACTAGAAGGCCTAGGTATTTAAAGGGCATCTTCATTGTTCTATAGTTTATTAGCCTCGCATGTCTATTCACTACATCATCCGCCACTGCTACACCTCCCCAAAGAGCTCTTGTGAAAATTCACTCTAAGGTCAGAGGCTAATTCATAGCACCTCAACACACTTTTCAGTGGGATAACATTATCCAACTTTGGCTCCATGAACACAAGAGTTTCCTCTGCAAATTGTTGGAGTGTGACCTATAGTCCCTCCCTCCCTACCTTAATGTCTGTCAACAAATTCCTCCCACCCGCTTTCTTTATAAGTCACCCTAGTCCTTTAGCAACTTTAAAGAAAAAAAAATGGTGCCATTGGGTTACCTTGACGGAGCCCTTTGTGGACGTTGAACTCACGGGTTGCACTCCCATTCACCAAGATAAAGGCAAAGGATGACTTGAGGCACCCTTTTATCACCTTTTTATCCACAAAACCCACCTATTGCAGAATCCCATTTTGGCCTTCATATAGTATAGGAACTTCCAATTAATAGCATCATAGGCCTTCTCAAAAATCTACTTAAAAAATTTGAGAAGGCTTTTTTTTCCTCTTGGCTTCATGGATAACTTCGTTGGCAACTAGAACACTGTTCAACATCTGTCTCCCTTCAACGAACGCAGACTGAGTATTCTCTACTACCTTATGCATAACTACCCGCATCCTTACCAAAAGCACCTTCATAATGATTTTATATAGGTTTCCAATCAATGAAATTGGCCTATAGTCCCCTAATCATTTTGAAAAATCTTTATTAGGGATAAGGGCTACAAACGAGGGATTCGTTCATCTAGGATACTTCCCAAAGGAGGGAAATTATGTCATCATCCTCATCACATCCTTCTTTACAAGTTACAACATCCCATAAATGCCTAAAGAATGTAAAATTGTAGCCATCAGGTTTGGGGCCTTTTGCTCTGTTGTACTCCCAAACTACTGCACACATATCAAATGACATTTTTATCTTGATCATCAATTTCGTCCAAGATGCAAGCCATATTACCTCATGACTTCTTCATGAACTATGTAGATTTTTTTTCCTTAGAATTCCATAGATAATGAGATAATCTCAAATGCCACTTTTGTAGATCAAGCAATCTATAAATTACTGCACACACATCAAGTTGTCCAAGAAGATCAACGGTCTTCAACTTTAGGCTTAATTTTGTCCATGATTTAGGTTGTTTAAGACCATGACTTGTTCGTGAAAGTTGAAGCTCTTTCTTCAAGCTTTCCATAGCTACCAAGAAAAACTCAATTTCGTTTCTAGAACTTCTGATATGATGCTAAGAATGAACACATCCTGTTGGAGAAATTCTATTTTAAGTGTGTTGCAACAATGTTGTTCTTCATGATTGCTCATAATAGTTCTATCTAGAGCAATGTTTTTCTTATCCTTTAGTTGTTGATTATTTCTTATGGCTCAAATTTTGTCTTCACCCAATGAGTATGTTGACTTCATTGCAGTACACAACTAAGGACATTTTGAATCTTCTTTTGAGCTTTCAAGCCTATTATTTTTTTAGTGACTCATGACAACCCTAAGTTTACTTTAATTATTATTCTCTACAGAATTTGTCTTTCCTGAATACACTTAAGCAACCTCATCAATAGGCATAAACTCAAAAGGCTTATGGTTTGTGTTTAGAAGGTTCATTATAATTAAAACACAAAGGGTTTTGAACTTAACAAAAATCAACTTTGGTAACTGTGTAGGGTTTAGATGTTGATGTGACTGAACATGGAACTTAACATTCATTTGAAATAATTGTTAATTAATGCATTAGATAAATATTTCATTTTGTGCACAAACGCACACAAACAAATAATCACAAAAAAAAAATGATACACCATTTGTTGGATGCTAATTTAAAGTTTATTTTGCCTTAAAAAAACCATGTGTTTACACAACATATGGATGGACATGAACATGCATTGGATGCTACCATCCTTTGGATGATGAGTCCTTGGATGATAAGTCTTGATGGACACAAACATTTTCAAATTAATCATTCCTTTATAAAGTCTATTCCAAGTTACTTTCTTAAATGAATTAATTAATCTATCCTTAGGAAGGGGTTTTGTAAATATATCAGGAAGATGATTTTTAGTAGTTACAAGCTGTAAATCCATTGTCCCTTTTTGAACGCAATTTCTTATAAAGTAATGTTTACTTTCAATATGTTTGGCATGAGAATGGAGTATGAGATTCCAAGACAAGTTAAGAGCAACAATATTATCACAAATAATAGGAATTTTACTTTAGTAGATACTATAACCCTCAAGTTAATGTTTAATCAATAAGCGTTGAGAGCAACAACTTACAAATGAGTTGTATTTTTCTTAAGCGTTAGATAAAGTTATTGTTACTTGTCTTTTGCTCTTCCGAGAGATTAAGTTCTCACCAATGAAGTCACACCCTCCACTAGTGCTTTTTCTTTCAAAACTTATGCTTTTATGAAAACATGAATGCAAAACTATGAATGATGTTTATGTAATGGATCAAGGATGGAACACTTAGACATATGAAGATTACATATTCCATTCAATTGAATAGGCATGTAAAAGCCTAAATACTTCCATGTTTAAGAGCCTCAGCTTCTTGATCCTCTCCAGCTCCCCCTATGTCTAACGATCTCCCCCTTTTTGGCTTTGATCATGCCAAACTTCAATTGAACATCTTGATCCTTTGTGTTCTTTTTGGAGAGAGATTCCAAGAGCTTTTACTTGATAACTGAAACAGATTCAGCTTCTTACCAAGATCAAGTGTCAAATATTCTTTGTATCAACTATACACATTCATAAGCATTTTTATTGCTTCCACTTTCTTATGTAATTTCATATCATTTCAGATTTAAGAGCAAATGTCCAATTATGTTTCTCCCCTTATATTTTATTTTACTCCCCCTACATCTTACATATTTTTTCTCCCCCTTTTGGCTTATCAAAGGCAAAATTAGATCAATAATTGTGAAGTTTGGGCCGGTAACATCAGTTTTTCAAAAAAACCGATGTTGAGATTTTTAGAAAGTACCCTTGCAAGCTGACTTCTCGCTACCCTCTCTCTTAAAACCCTAAGCCTACATTTTTGCATTTGATAGAGAAGAAAGAAGCAAGAAGATGTTAGACGCGTTCTGCAGCGACTGCAAGAGGCAGACAAAGGTGGTGTTTGACCACTCCACTGGTGACACGATGTGCTCGGAGTGTGTCCTCGACCTAGAATCCCACTCTATCGAGGAGACCTCCGAGTGGCGTACCTTCGCCAACGAGTTCGGTGACAACGACCGCAACCGTGTCGGCGGGCCCTTCAACCCTCTCCTCACCAACAATGGCCTCTCCACTGTCATCGCCAAGCCCAATGGCGGTGGCGGCAACAACGAGTTCCTCTCCTCCTCCCTCGGCCGCTAGCAAAACCGTAGCTCCAACCCCGATCGTGCCCTCATCCTCGCCTTCAAGACCATCACCACCATGTTGAAATTGAACACCGACGAACTCGAGGCAAGGTTGTTCCCTCACCAAATATTGATTCGGGACAGGACAATGGTTAGGGATAAGGATAAGGATAAGGACTCTGTGGTGGAGGCAGAGAAGGTGTTGAGTTTAGTAGTGCTGAAATAAGAGAAAATAAATGCAACACAACCAGATACTAATAAAGACAACCACTAAGCTAAAGATCTTTAAAGTCCTTGAGACTCATCCTAGTCTCTATGTGGCTTAGTCTAGTGGTGATGTCTTCTAGAGAAGAATGAACTTCAGTTGAATGTTCATGATGCAGAGCTATCGTAGCATTCATCTTTCGAATCATAAGAGATTCAAAAGTACTCCACTGCTGCTCAGCAGGTCCAGCTTCAGCATCTTCATCCTCATCAGCTTCTTGTCCCTCATCAACCACTCCTTGAGGAGCTTGAGCTCCAGCCATGCTCCATCTATTAGGATTTTTCAACATCCCCATGTTGGTGAGATGCTTTTTGGATATGAGGTTGGTTATGTTGGTGGTGTTGTCAACTTTCTCATTGGACACATAAATCCCAAAGTAATCAATAAACCTTGAGACCATGACAACATAGGGGAATTGATAGCTTAGCAGCTTATTTGCCTTCATCATAGTTTCTTCAATAGCCAGAATCCAATTTATTTGAATTCCAGCTTTCATCCCATACACCAGCTGCAAATCATCATCAGTGATCTGTGCATGATTGGTTGATCTAGGTGTGAGAATATATGTGATGATGTTATACAAAAGCCTATCTTCAGCAGTCATTAGGCCAACACCTAATTTTTTTCCTATCTGTGCATTTGGATTCAGCAACATACCTCTATAAGTGTCCATCTTTGGATAGCCATCAATTTCTTCTTCAAACCTTCGGACTCCTTCAAAAGTTATGCCTAACACTGCATTCCATACAATGTCATATATTTACATGGCCACTCCATTCACTTTCGAGCGGAGAACACCATCCATCCCATCCTTGGCACAAGTATAAAATACTTTTACCAATTCAGGGTAGTATGTATGAAAGATAGGGCCTTGAAGCCCGAAGGCATGTGAGAAGAAAAACAAAATTTTTTCAAAGCGAAAACACACATACCATTCAAGAATCATTCTTTAGGACATAGATGTTACCTTGTTTATATTCAAAATTGATGATCAAGAATAGGCTTGAAGATACAAGCCCTCTAATGTTGATCCACACCACTTCTTGTCAAGACTCAAGAACACATCTTGAATGCCACCAACAAACACCAAAGGGGGCAAGCTAAGCGCACCAATGGAGAGGAAGAAGGTTAGGTTTTAAAGTGTTTTACTTATCTAAGAAACTCACCAATAGATGATATTGGTGGCTGAATTTTCAGCCAAAACTCACACAAAGGGGCATGTGAAAAGGATGAAGATAGATGGGGTTTTTTTCTCAAAAACCATTATTTTAGAACTATGATCACAATAGTATATTTATAGAAGAGTTTTAGGTCAGATTTTTAACCATAAAATTCTGATCATTAAGCATCTCACACGTGAAGAAAAGATAGAGTTGTTGTATTTCAAAAATTGCCAACAACCTCCTATCTTATCTTCTTAAGACCAAGTCAATTACTTGGAATTTATTTTGCCAAATAATAATCAAATATCCAGCCATATGATAAG
>PYAF01003708.1:116694-143290 GCA_007407185.1 Glycine tomentella
ATGATTTGTGTTCTATGCTTGGTGTACTATTGTCTCTGAGGCCATGAAATTTGTATTGGACTATTTTGGGTTGTTGGTCTGTATTCGAACTATATTATGGTTTGTATCTGAATAATATTATTGTAATGGACTGTATGATACTTTATTTTGTACTAAGAAATATTTAATGGCAACTATTTTATTTGAAGTTTCATTGGAAATTTGTTTTAAAAAAATGAAGAAAAACGATTTGGTAAAATAAATTTCTGTATAAAATAAGCAAAAAATTTTAGACGTTACATGGAACACTTAGACATATAAAGATTATATATGCATTCAATTGAATAGGCATGTAAAAGCCTAAACACTTCCATGTCTAAAAAAGAACTTCAGCTTCTTGATCCTCTCTAACTCCTTCTATGTCTAACAGATTTGTCCCTAGGTGAGAGAAAAATGTAGATAAGATAGATGATATGTATGATATGATTAAAAAGAGAGAAATAGAAAGAAAATTAAAGTGTTGATGAGGTGTTTGATATTTAGAAGTATTTAAATATCATTGCTCTTTCTATATAAAATATTTAGATGATAAAAAATTTATTGTTGAAATTAGAGATTCTAATTTATATATAACATAACAATATATTTATTTGGTCATAATAATTTTAAATATTTAATCATCAAATATGTGAATCATCTAATGCAAAGTTATCTTTACCAAAAAAGATATCTAATGCGAAATTATTATAAATTAATCATTAATTTTAAGTACAAGTTTTTACTATGTAACTATGTTAACTATTCCAAAAAAAATTATCATTTAAACATTTAAAAAATGTTATTTATAATAGTGTTATCCATCTTATGTGATATGTACCAAAACTAATTTTCTTTTTCATGTAATGTTTTTTTTATATTTATTTCCATGCAATGTAATGTGACGTTATAACACCGAATTTCAACGTTTAATCTGCTCACATATACAAAATAAAATGGGCATAAATTGTAATTCATTAAAATATATTTTTAGACGAGTATAGAATCTCAGGAGAAGATGCATAGGCCCAATTATTAAAGACTGCGTTATGGAGAGAGAAAAAGGTAGAACCAATTAACTATGGTGATAGCCCACTCTACCTATTTTGTTACTGATATTGCCTGCCCTATAATTAGATGCAATATATATCTTGGGCGAATATGTGATTCAGAGGAGTTATATCCTTTTGGGGTAATGGCTTATGGAGGAAAATCAAAAGAGGCTTTGCATTGAATTTCATGTGGTCCAATGTGCATGATTGGCTTTTGGTTTATGTGAAAAGGCACCTCAACCACATACCACAAAATTGAAACACGTGATTTCTTTCTTCGTCTGCCACATCCTACGTCTCTTGGAAATGGATTTGGGGTAGCCACCAAATTTGGACATTCAAATAGTCATCGAATTATTGGATGAAAATTTAATATATTTTATATACTTTAAATGTGATTTATTGAGATGTAATTTAGACTATATAATCTATATTTGATAGTTTAGTTTATTGAATGTGTGACTGCAACAGGAAACTATATGCATGTGTGTCACCAAATATTTCTCTTCCGAGTTTGGGCATCTATTGTCAAGTGTATATCATATTTTCGATATTTTTTTATTGATAAACCAGTCTGTTAAACACCAAATGTCATTGGATTAATTTATTTAAATTCATTATCATTAAATTAAAATTATACTGTCGAAATATTAAACATCTGCTTAATTAATTTTGTGTTTTAGTCTTTTATAAAGAGAAATATGGTAATAATTTAGATTTTTATTCACTTATTCGATAATTTAGTCTTTTTTATAAAGAAGGTCTTATTTTCATTTTCTGTAGTCATTTTCCATCACTGAGGACAGCTATACTATATTATAGTATACATCATTTGATTGATTTTGTTTTATTCATTTATTTTGTTATTTTTAGAATCACATAACATCATAATTGTCATTTTTTCTCGTCAAATAAAATCTCCAGATGTTGTTCATCGTATAAGATGATTTAATTAATACATTTCTGGGACATATAACAATTTTTTTTTTCCTCCCCTCCTCATAAGCCGTTAGCCCTCCCTCAAATCTTATCTAGTTATTTTTATTATTGTTCTTATCACTGAGCTTAATTAGCTTGGTCATTTAATTTGCATCTTAGTAATTCACGTTTTCTTCTTTTTATATACAACCAAAGTTGAAGAGAAACAGTGGGATTGTGCTGCAGAGACAATACAGGTGCGTTTGTTTTGGCTGTGACTGAATGGAGTAATACTAATAGACCAGTTTTGGAAGGGGAGTATTGGGTTTACTCAAGGCTCTAAGATAGATGGTTGACCTGGGCTTTAATCAGGTAATTTTGGAGTCGGATTGTAAAATGGTTGGATATAAAGTCAATTGTTTAGGTGTAGATAATAGTGAGATAATTATGAAATTCAACGTAAATAGTTAAGATTAAATCATTTAGATATTATTTAAGTTTGATGTTTTGATAAAATAATTTTTAGTTAGACTTTTGTTACGGATAAAAGATATCTTTTATCCAAGCAGTTCAAATAATCAACAAACTTCCACTAACCCACTATCATAACCACCAGAAGATAGAAGATATAACTGCTATCTTCTAGTTATCTACATCTCCAAATATCCCGGAAGAAGATATTGGGCTTCAACCGTCCGTCATCAAGGTCCAGGTTAGAATCCTATAAATAGAGTCTACATCATGGTGAAAGGTACACACAATTCTGACTCTCTTTTTCCATTCACACGGCACACACTGCACGCCAAATCGTGTTGTGGGTTACTGCTGCTGTGATCTTCTTCTTCCTTAGGTTGCTTCAGTTTCATAAGCTTCTTAAGAGAGAGAGTCTGATCCTACTTGTTGGACATTTCTGTTATCTTTGAGCAGAACAGTGGCGCCGTCTGTGGGGACGATAAACTTCGAATCCCACCAGCTCGCAATGGCTAACACCAGAAGGCATCGGATGGCTAGGCATGATGAACCACCCAGAAGTCCAAACCCAGAAAATGTGGTGGTAGAAGACGCATTGTCCCACACGGACTCATCCCGTGCGGGACCAGCAGCACACGCGCCGGCCAACACACCACCGGCAGCACAAGAGGACCCAGGAACCTCTCAACGTTTCATCCAGAACGCTCTCCAGTCCTTATTGGCTCGAATGGAGAATCTGGAGAAGCGTTATGAACTCCAGCGCCAAGAAGACATTCAGCGATTAATCGCCCAGTTGGAAGAACGTAGTAATAGACGAAGAGAAGAAGACCGTCGGCAGAATGCTGACCACCCGGAATGCAATGCGGAAAACTTGGCGGCAGGGGAATCCGAGCAGCTCCATGCAGCAACCAGGAGGCAGAGACCAGAGACGTCGGCCCGCACTGCTGCAACCGGCAATAGGGACCCGATCGATCAGTCTGAGCAAGGGAGAGTGTCCCGTTCTCATCACGAGGCACTTCACCTTTCCTCAGCCAGGGTACCAGATTATGCAGCGGAAGAAAGATCGACGGGAGAGATCATCCGTCACCTCGGGCAAGGTGATGGTACATATTGGAGAAAGTACCGTCGGGACCACCAAAATAATAGTCCGTTCGTTGACCGAATTGTCAACGCCCAGTTCTTGGAAGACTTCGACGGCTCATTTTTGTCCAAATATGACGGAAGCCAAGATCCACAGGTACATATCAACGAGTTTGACATGCAGATGTGTGTTCGAGGCATAGGTAAAATACGTTAGCAGCCCGGGGAAACATTGCAGAGTTACCTGGATCGGTTCAAGGAAGCTGCGTTGCAAGTGCAAGGTTTGGAAGAGAAAGTTCATGTCCATCTTCTTTCAACCGGGCTCAACGGATCTTCCCGTCTTGCCAAATTGATTTATAAGGATCCTGTGAAGTCTCTAAACGAGTTCAGGGTCCGATCTAAAAAATATTTGGAGTTGGAGCAGATGGAAATCGCTAACTCGGCTCCGAGGGAAAATAAAAAGCCCTCATCACCAAGGAACCGACGTCAGGAGAATCCACATCTCGGCCAATCTAGTCGGCATCCGTCAAACACCCCGGCGGGCAGAATCCACGAACCATTCATGACCCCCGTTTCAGGCCCGGGACATACGAATTGAAGTTTGACAAGTATGCTTTGCTGAATGCTACGCGGGGGCAGATATGGAAGGAGGTGGCCTTTACCGAGATGAGGAAAGTCGACCGACCTCCTTCCATAGTGATGAGAGAAGGGTTGGACTATTCCCGGTACTGTGATTTCCATAACGGACCGGGACATACGACCGACCAATGCTGGGAGCTCCGAGATGCAATAGAGAGGTTTGTGCGTGAAGGCAAACTGCGCCAGTATGTGATTCGAACCCAGGGGTACCAAGGCAAAAGAAAGGCCTAGCAGGAGAATAAGCAACGAGATGACAAGAAGAGCAAGAAAGACGAGGAGTTCCCAGAACCCGAGTTCGAATGCAATGTCATCACAGGAGGAATGGGGGGAGGAGGTGATACGGCCAACCAGCGGAAGAAGTACCTCAAGGAAGTGATGTCAGTAAGGGATAGGTCGAGGTTTAAAGAAAGCGGCGGCGGAAATAGCAAGAAAGCCGTGCCCCCTCTGATTTATTTCACCGAGTAAGACCTGAAAGGAGTAGTACCCGGTCATGAAGACGGTCTCGTCATAACGGGAACCATGGCCAATTTCCGGGTCAAGAGGATATTTGTTGACAACGGTAGTTCAGTCGACATCATCAATTGGAGCGCGTTTAAAAAGATGAATCTGAAGGAGGAAGATCTAAAGCCATGCCAAACCATGCTGTACGGTTTTAATGGAGAAGGCACTGGCTTGAAGGGGACCATCGACCTTCAGCTCACATTGGGGACGAGGGAAGGCTTCAAGTCAGAAAGGGTTATGTTCACAGTTGCTGAATTCCCGTCCCCTTACAACATTATCTTGGGCAGGCCCACACTCCACAAATGGGACATACTGATGTCCACTAAGCATCCAAAGATGAAGATGATCGGGCACCTCGGAAAAATCATTACGATTTGCGGAGATCAAAGAGAATCCAGGCAGTGCTACTACAACACAATCAGAGAAACGGAGGGAGGCCCGTCGTCCCCACCTCGGATTCGGCAGGGAGAGCTATCGAACTCTCAGATTGAGACCCACTCGTCCCGAAAGCCAGTCAATCTGGTAGAATTGGATATGCTGGATGTTGAGGAATGGAGACCAGAGCCGGTGGACGAGCTTGAGGATGTCCAGATCGGCAGTTCTCCACAACAAATCACGAAGATCGGCAAATATTGCGATCCTGAAACCAAGGGCAAGTTAATCCAATGCCTAAGGGAAAATCAGGACGTGTTTGCCTGGAAGGCTTTCGAGATACCCGGAATCAAGCCTACCTTTTGTTGCCACAAATTGGCAATGTACCCTGGCTCCAAGCCAATAGCACAAAAGAACAAGAAGCTCAGCCCGGATAGAAGGCAAGCGTTGATAAAGCACATTGAAGAGTTGTTGGAGGCCGTGTTCATAAGGGAGATATAATATACAACATGGCTTTCCAATGTGGTAATGGTGAAGAAATCCAATGGAAAGTGGCGAGTCTGTGTCGATTACACAGACCTGAATAAAGTTTTTCCCAAGGACTCGTATCTGATGCCGAGTATCGACCAGCTTGTAGATAACTCGACCGATTTTCAGTTGTTATCATTTATGGACGCTTACTCTGGGTGTAACCAGATACCCATGCATCCAGAAGATAGAGAAAAAATGGCATTCCGGGGTATTGATGCCAATTATTGCTACGATGTCATGCCCTTTGGTTTAAAAAATGCCGGGGCAACTTACCAACGGATGATGAATAAGGTCTTCTCGAAACAGATCGGGTGCAATATTGAAGTATATATCGACGACATGATCACGAAGACTTTGGCGGCCGGGGACCATATCCAAGATCCGGAGGAGACTTTCCAGAAGCTTAGGCAACATAGCATACGCCTGAACCTGCTAAAGTGTGCTTTCGGGGAAAGAGCCGGGAAGTTCCTGGTTTTCATGTTGACTCACAGGGGAATAGAGGCAAACCCGGATAAATGTAAAGCTGTCTTGGACATGCAGTTTCCTTCGAATAAAAAGGAAGTCCAACGGTTGACGGGAAGGATGGCTGCCTTAACCCGGTTTCTTCCGAAATCCGCGGAAAAGGCCCTTCCTTTCTTCAGGTTATTGAAGAACGAAGCAAGCATAGGACGGAACTTGGCGTGTGAAGAGGCTTTTCAACAAATCAAGACGTGCTTGGCTTCACCTCCGGTGTTGTCGAAGCCCGAACCGGGCGAGACACTTGTCTTGTATCTCTCAGTTGGGGAGGAGGCCATCAGCGCTGTATTAGTCAGAGAAGTGGGCAAGACTCAGTTGCCGATATGTTTCGTGAGCCGAGCTCTAAAAAACTCAGAATTACGATACCAGAAGCTCGAAAAGGTGGCATTTGCTTTACTCACCACGGCCAAGAGGCTTTGCCCATATTTTCAGAGCCACACTGTCGTTGTACGAACAAACCAGCCCATCCAGCAAGTGTTACACAAGCCGGACTTAGCAGGGAGGATGATGAGTTAGGCCATCCAGCTATCCGAGTTCGATATCCAGTATGAGGCCCGTCACGCCATTAAATCGCAAGCTTTGGCCGACTTCGTTGTAGAGCTAACCCTAACATCGTCCATTCCAAAGGAGGATAGTGTGTGGAAAGTCTATGTCGACGGTTCTTCCAATGCTAAAGGAAGTGGTGCCGGGGTCATCGTTGAAAACCCTAACGGTGTGTCCATTGAACAGTCGCTCCAGCTCAATTTTTCGACTTCGAACAATCAAGCAAAATATGAAGCGTTGATTGCCGGGCTAAAGCAGGTAAAGGAGCAAGGAGCTTCACGAGTGAACGTCTTCATTGACTCACAGGTTGTCTCGGCCCAGATCGAGGGGAGGTATCAAACCAAGGGCCCCTTACTAGCCAAATACCTGGCTAGAGTAAAGGAGATCATGGCGGAATTTGATGAAGTAATAGTCGCCCACATTCCAAGAGAGGAGAACGCCCGAGCCGACATATTATCAAAGTTGGCTAGTACGAAAGGAACAGGGAACCACAGGACGGTTATCCACAGGAGCTCGCCCAGCCGGCGTGCGTCATGGTTATATTGGTCGCTGAGGACTGGAGGAGGCGCATCATCAACTAATTAGAGCAAGGGGTCGTCCCGGATGAGGGTCTGGAGGTAAAGAGGTTAATCCGGGATGCGACGATGTATGTGATCATTGATGGTGAACTGTACCGCCGAGGCCTCCACACTCCGCTTTTATTATGCCTAAGTTCAGATCAGGCCGAGTACGTGCTCTCGGAAATACATGAGGGGATTAACGGGCAGCACATGGGAGCGAGAGCTTTAGTATTAAAAGCTCTTCACGCAGGATACTTCTGGCCGACTATGAAGGCAGACACAATAGAGCACGTTAAGAAATGTGACAGCTGTCAGAAACATGCGAAAATATCATGGACCCCCATCTGAGCTCAGTCTGATCACAGCTCCATGGCCTTTTTACAAATGGAGCATGGATCTCGTAGGACCGTTTAAAGCTACGGAAGGCCAAATGAGATGGCTGATAGTGGTCGTTGACTACTTTACCAAGTCGATCGAGGCCGAGCCGTTATCTGCTATCACCTCGGCCCGTGTTCAAAAGTTCTTGGAGCAGAGCATAATAGCGAGGTTTAGAATACCGACAAAAATTGTTACCAATAATGGGACACAATTTGCCAACGGCACGTTCAAGGCAATGATGACTGGCTTCCAAATCAAGCATCATTTTGCTTCAGTAGAACACCCGCAGTCTAACGGCCAAGCGGAAGCAGCAAATAAAGTTATTCTTGATGGGTTAAAGAAAAGAATGCATGAAGCCGGCCCAAACTGGGTGGAACAACTCTATTATGTACTTTGGGCTTACAAAACTACGGCCCAAACAGCTACTGGAGAAACCCCATTCAGGATGACGTATGGCTGTGAAGCCATGATTCCTATAGAGATTGGACAATCGTCCTGGAGAAGGCGGCACATGCCTCAGATAGAAGATAGTGACACTGCACTTGCTGCCGAGCTAGATTTGATAGAAGAGGTCCGCATCGCGGCACATCGCCTAGATTTACATAGGAAGGGTAAATTGGCTCAAAGGTTCAACAAAAAAGTGAAACCGAGATCTTTCAAAAAAGGCGATTTTGTGTTACGATGAGCAGACATCGGGAATAAAAATGCTCGAGATGGGAAGTTAGCGGCTAACTGGGAAGGACCGTACCGGGTTGTCCAAAATCTTGGGCAAGGAGCATATCTGTTGGAAACACTAGAAGGCAAGCAAGTCAAACGGACTTGGAACATGGACAAGTTAAAGAAATATTATAGCTGACAGTGTGCAGCCAAGAAAGTCCATGTGTTTTCCTTTAGTTGGCTTTCAGTCAGTCATTGGGATCATGGAACTTCACCGTGTGTTTCCCTTTAGTTGGCTTTAAGTCCGTCATCGGAATCATGGACGCCATGTATTTTCCTTTAATTGGCTATTGAGCCCGTCATAGGGATCATGGGAGTTCACCGTGATTTCCTTTAGTAGGAATCACCAGAAAGTTTTCATGTATTTCTCATTAGTCGATTATGTGAACCGGGAATGTAAAACCCGCGCAAATCTGTCATTGAGATCATGAACTCATGTAAATCTTCGAAGAATATTAATAAAATCCTTATTGAAAGGAACATTTTATCGTGCACAACTTTGAGCGCTTAGTCGTTGTTTTGTATTAACTCGGTCCTGATCAGGCTGACGTAACTATTTAATCGTGGGTGAATCATCGGGTTTTCCAAAAGAATTACATCTACCAATTAATGTTGCGAATACATTTAATAGTTGCTAAGACGGGAACACGATCCCACAATCATATCAAATCCCGACCAATGATTCGGGTTAAAAAATACTTGGCCATTGAAGCCAGAATACGGAAGAAAGCGGCAAAGCAAATTCGGGTTAAACAAGTCAAGAGTTAAGATAAATTGTGCAATAATTTTTACATCGTGAGGAAAATAAATTGTTCGGAAATTGTTTGAAAGGAAAGCAATAAGAACAAAGTACGAATAAAATCGACATCCCGACCCTTCAGTTTTCGCCGTCATCCCGAGCTGGATCCTCCTCGGGCATGCCCACCGAGCTCGGCTCCTCATCTTCGCTGTCAGACACGGTTAGCAACTGGCCATTCCTGACATAAGACTTGAAGTGCATGCCCACGGTGTTCAGCTCGATGCCGGGGTTCAAGAAGCGAATCTGATCCAAAGCATTGTTAAAGGAAGCTTCGGTGGACCGGGCTAGCTGCGACCAAACAAACATAAGTTCGTTGAGGGTATTAGCTACTTGCTTAGTTTTATTTTCATTATTAGCAAGTAGTTGATTACACCAGTCATGAGCGTCGGCGGCCCGACCCCGGAACACGGTCAGATTCTCTTCCAACTTGGTCACGGCAGCCCGGGAAGATTCAGCCTCCGCCCGAGAAGCTTTGAGCTGGGCCCGAGAAGCCTCGAGCTCTGAATTCAGTTTGGCCACTGACTCCTGAGCTTCTTTGGTCTCCACCCGAGACGTTTCCAGCTCTTTGGCCGAGGACGCCACCTGTTCCCGAGCCAAGTCCAACTCCTGTTGAAGTCGCCGAGTCTCGTTTTCGGAAGCTTCAAGCTCGGTAGCCACCTTTGCAAGCTTTCTTGTTCAAAGATGCTAAGCTTCCAACCAAGGTGGCAGTCTTCAAGTAAGCCAGCTCCATTGAGCTCAGCTCCTCTAATTCTGGATCAGAAAAAGGCACCAAGTCAGAGTACCTCTTGGGTGCCCGAGCCACTTGGAAAAATTCCCGAGTCATCCCCTTATCCCTAAGAGATCGGGGAGATAGTTGAATGTGTTCCTCGGGACGCTCGAGCACCGAGGTAGGGGCATCAGTAGGAGCTGAGACATCAGGAACAATGTCGGCCATGGGCTCATCG
The DNA here is from genome assembly GCA_007407185.1 of Glycine tomentella. Lineage (NCBI taxonomy): Eukaryota > Viridiplantae > Streptophyta > Magnoliopsida > Fabales > Fabaceae > Glycine > Glycine tomentella. The sequence goes on from PYAF01003708.1 coordinate 126,731, forward strand.
GGGATGACGACGGGCGCCTCGGCCATATGAGAAGAAGGTGGAGGAACTGGAACCTCCACAATGGGCTCGGCAGAAGTCGGGGCTGGGTTAGCACCAGCGGCAGCAGCCCTGCTCGTTCCCTCGGTCAGCTTTCGCTTTTTCCGAGATTTGAGAGCCAAGAAGTGAGCGGGTCTTGGAACTGGGCGGGAGTCCATTTCGACTGCTGCACAAACATCAAAAGTTAAGATTAGCAATAAAAGGAGTTAAGTGTTCAGCTTTATATTTGAAAGAAATTTAAACTGACCACACTGAATATAATAAGCTATGGGGGCCAAGCTTCGCGACTCTTTGTATGACATTATTCGAGCTGCAGAAGTGGCATCAGAATCCGACAACCGAGTCTCGTCGGTTCGATAAAAAGCAGAAGGAAGGTCGTGATGAGTGGAAGACCAATACAATGGGAACTTCCAGGATTCCGAGGAAGAATCGGATGAGTTAGAGAAAAAAGGGTGTTGGCCAAGCTCGGCAACAACCTTAAAGAATTTATCCTTAAAGCCCTTGAAGGACTCAGCGTATAAAGGAAAAAGCCAACGGTCAGAATGACGGTCATTACGACCTCGAAAAGAAGTCTACCCTTTCCGGTCGGCAGGTTCTCTACCTGATCGGTTAGTTTGAACAGTGAAAAAATAGAAGAATAAAGAACAAGTGCAGGGAATTTCTAATTTTTGGCAAAGAATTTCGAAGGCTTGCATAAAAGCCTAGCAATTCGGATGAATTTGAGAAGGGGCGACTTGCAGATGATTTAACACCCGCATTTGGAAGTCGGTAAAGGGAAGTCGAACTCCCAACTGGGTAATGATATCTTTATAAAATAAAAAGAAATCAGGGTCATTCCCTTCTCGGGAGGGGCAGATAGGCTCACCTGGGCTGGGAAGGCAAATATGAAAGCCTTCTTGAACCTCGAAGGGGATTAAAGCAAGGTCCTCGGAACCTAGTACCGAGGTGTATTGTAACACCTCATGGGTAACCCAGGGAAACCTACCTATTAAAGCAAGAGAGGGAGTTTGAGATCGAGACCCGGTCGCGGATTCCTCAACAGTTCTGGCCCGAGATGAGTCCATAATCACCTACGACAATAAAGAAAACAACAATTAGTAAAGTACCTGGAAGACGAACCGTCAAGGGGCTAGGGTGAGAAGAGGTCGGAGCCGGTATGGTGGAATCTTCAACAGAAGTCGGCACCCCAGCACTACGATCTAACCGGGGTGGTGGTGTATTGGCTTCTTTTGGAAGGGGCTTAGGAACCCTGATGGGGTTATGACGACACTGATCCGTAGGTCCTCAGCCTGTCTATTGAGATCCCTACTGGCTAAGTACATAAATTCCTCAACACATTTTAAACAGTGTTCATATCGAATTTCGAATTCTGGCTCGGGTATGGGGCTGGTTCCGAAATTGATTGAAGAGGCATTACTCGAAGGAGTGGGAGCCGGGGGAGGTACCCTAGATTCTGAAGAAAGTATGGCTGATCTTTGACGTGACGATGACCCCAACCTAGAAGACCCTAATCTGGAAGGATTGGGAGGTTTGGAAATAGGGGCCTTTGAACTGCCAGGGTTAGAAGGAACCCGAAGCAGGGATTTTTTCTTTTCTTCTTCAGAAAGGGGCAGGCCAAAAAACAAGAAAGCAGCACGAGGAGAAACCGATTTACGGATTTTTTCTTCTTGTTCAGGAGTGTATTTCATGATGTATATTGAAAGAACACAGAGATGTGGAAAAAGCACAGGAACTGGGGATTAAAGGAACATGTAAAAGATATTGGCACTTAGGGTTTATGCGGAACAGAATGGGAAACAAGGAATTAAAATGGCAGTAAATAAAAACATAAATAAGAAATACTTGTAATGAAGTAAGCTTGATGGAAGGAGAATCGACAGCAAGAAACGAACGATTCAGAGAAGGCCCAAGAGAGAATAAGAGTGCAGAAGTCGCAAGCGATTCAGAGAAGACGAAAGAGAAAATGAGAGTGCAGAAGTTGCGGAGGCAAAATCAAAATAAAGCACCTTAATGAAATGAAACGGAAGGGGCACATTAAACAAAAAGAATAACCGCCAGAATTCAAAAGTTGTGGGTAATAATTGCTGGAGGTGGAAGGACATGGAAAGGGAAAATGTGTCATTAACGCAAAAAGGAAATGATTACAGCGTGCAAAGAAATGACAGTTTAATTGACAAGACACGTGGCAGTTGAGAACGAGAAGTCGTTCCATTCCTCGATGTTCATAGCTGTCTGGGCTATTTTGAAAAGACAAGAGATAGCTCAACGTTGAAGTTGGTGAGGAATGACTAGTGGAAACGATCAAAGGTCGATGACCTCGGCAAGGGACAAATACAAAATTTACCCCGAAGGTCGATTACCTCGGCAAAGGGCAGTTTATCTCGGGTGTTGATCATCTCGGCTCGGATGTTGATCATCTCGGTTCGGATATTGATTACCTCGGCTCGGACTTTTCTTAAAAACGTGGTTGGCTCCATTATTAATACATCCCGGCCACCCAGAATGCTAGATGATCGGGCTGAGGGGCATCTGTTACGGATAAAAGATATCCTTTATCCAAGCAGTTCAAATATTCAACAAACTTCCACACCCACTATCATAACCACCAGAAGATAGAAGATATAACTACTATCTTCTAGTTATCTACATCTCCAAATATCCCGGAAGAAGATATTGGGCTTCAACCGTCCGTCATCAAGGTCCAGGTTAGAATCCTATAAATAGAGTCTACATCATGGTGAAAGGTACACACAATCCTGATTCTATTTTTCCATTCACACGGCACACACTGCACGCCAAATCGTGTTGTGGGTTACTGCTGCTGTGATCTTCTTCTTCCTTAGGTTGCTTCAGTTTCATAAGCTTCTTAAGAGAGAGAGAGTCTGATCCTATATAAAAATATCCAACACCACTTGTTGGACATTTCTGTTCTCTTTGAGCAGAACAACTTTATATATCTCTGACTGAATTTCAAATTAGTCCAAATCTATTTTTGTTGATGAATCAAATTATTAAAAAAAAAAAAGACAATACTGATAGGCAGATGATATTGTAACAGAATGTAAGAAAATATTTTTAAGAAGCCAAATTTAAAAGTGACTGTGTTAAGAGACAAACGAATTCTGTTGCACAATCCTTGCGAGGAGGGCATCAGACGATGCTAGGCTCAAGGTGTTTCAATATATTCCCAGTTGTATCTATCATGTTATTGTAAATGAAATGTATTAATCTTGTTGAAGAGAAACACTAAATGATCCATTAAAATTATGCGAAATAAGAAGAAAAAATATTTATCAAATTGCTTATGAAGTTACAAGTTTATAAAGCCACGTTATATTCTCCTAAAACATTCCCTTATTTTTACTCACTTATTACTTTATAAAAATTAATAAATCAAAACGAAACATTTTCACCATCTTAAAAAAAAATAAAAAAAGATTTAATATTTTTCTATTTAAAATTACCGCGCAATTGAATAAGAGCATTAATAGAATTATTCAACAGCAAGAAACAGTTATAATATCAAAGAATTTTAGTTTAGTTGGTTAAACACTAACTTTGTTGAAAATTCTTTATTTGAATTCCATCTAGAGATGATGACAAAATGGGCTGGATCAAGCCCATTTAATCCACCAAAAAAAGTGGGGTGAGTTGTAACATTGTCAGTCCACATTGTAAAGTGGGTTAATCCGATTCGCTCCATTTTTTTTGTAAGTTAGGATTAATTCAGTTTATTTTTGACGGGTTGTCCCACTTTATTATTCTTAACTTAAATAGGGATGCAAAATGAATTTGACCCGACAGATCAGCTCATTCAACTCACTAAAAAAAGTGAGGTAGATTATCATTATTAAGCCATTTTACAAAGTGGGTCAGTCCGACTCACCCTATTCTTTTTGTGTACTAGGGCCAACCAGACTCATTTTTTATGGACTAATCCACTTTATCATCCTTAGTTTCATCCTTATGTATACAAAACAATATACATATATATATATATATATATATATATATATATATATATGTATGTATAAAAGACGGTATAACATGGAAACACAAAGGGGTGAAATCATGTTGATATTATGTTTCCTTAGTTCTTACCCCTCTATCCAAAGATAAATGACATGTGTGTGTATTAGTCCACTCAGTTAGCACTTCACAATATCTTTGCTTTTGAGGCCAATCACATCTCTGAGTCAGTCTCAACCATGTTCTTGTTTGTGCCTTATTCCCTCTGATTCTGGAACAAGTTCCTGTTCTTTCTTATCTTTCTCCACTGTGTTCTCCCTGATCTTCCTCTACCTTAATTTCAGTCTATTTCTTCTTCTGACAGATACTCTTTTACCCTCAGCAACTCATTCTTCTATCTTCTTTCGCTATGCTCAACCTTTAAAGGGTCCATTTTCCCTTTCTCTCTCTCCTAGTTTGAGTTTCATTGTATTTTGACTTCAGTGCAGAAGGAAGTTCATGATACTCTTCCAAAAGGGTATGATTTGAAGACGAGAAGCTGATTAAATTAGAAGAGAGCTTTTCCAAGACATGGCTATGTTTGATCTCAATGTGGACATCAACCATGGTGATGCTGATGCTGATTCAAGCTGTGATAAAAAAGGATTGCAGCTGCAAAGTTTCCCACCTGAAATCTCAGATTCAAGAACCTCCAACTCCTCTGTGTGGAATACTGCAGAGGAAGACTCCTCAAACAATTCCTCTCCCTTGATTTTTGACATACTGAAGAAAGAGAGGAATGAGTCAGAGTTTGATGCTACCACTGAAAGGGTCAATAAGGAGGCAGAGATAGTGACAAGGACCCTTTTCCCTGTGACTGCTGCTGCTGCTGCTGATAATGGAGCTAGAGTGCCTGATTTCAAATTGGGGCTGTGGGGGAAGACTCAATGCTTGAACTTGTCCTTACCAGAGCCTGATGGACAAAATGGACTCAGAACCTTACAGCAGAAGCTACCTCATGTGAGGAAAAATAGGAGAGGACCAAGGTCTCGCAGCTCACACTACCGGGGTGTCACCTTCTACCGCAGGACTGGTAGATGGGAGTCTCATATTTGGTATGATTAATGATGTTCAATTTCTAGTATTAGATGCCAATTAATGGATGTGGTTAAGGTTTTAAATTGTTGTATGTAATTACCAAGGTTTTAAATTGTTGTCACAATCCTTAATATTATAGAATATTACAGACAAATGTAGTAGCTGTAGTTGTGACTGCGGTCGCAATGTGATGGCAAAGATCCCAAAAACCTTGACATTGCGGCCACAACTGTGGTTGCATATGGTTTTTCAAAACCTTTGCAATTGTTGATGTGATGGATTTTGGGTTTACTGAAACCACACAATGACCATAATTGCAGTCACATTTTGCCTATAATTTTGCTAACTACCATGCAACCATAGCTAAAACCATGAATGCAGTAATCTTAATTATTGTCCTTGCTGTCATAATTAGTTGTTTGGTGGTCTGGTCTGGGTTCACATCATTGAGTTTTTGCTTTTATTGAATGCAGGGATTGTGGGAAGCAGGTCTATTTGGGTAAGTGGATATTTGATTTAATTGGTTGGTGCTGTTTTGAATAAATTTGATTCAATTATTGGTTAGAAGCTATTTCTGTGGTGATTTTTTTTATGAATATGTACATTTGAGGCTGAATTAGCCTAATTTTATTTTTGTAGGTGGATTTGACACTGCTCAAGCTGCTGCAAGGTTAGGACTATATACACCTTTGACTGAAGCTACATTGTGTACAACTTATTTTCTTTTTGTTTTTATATGTAACACTTGCTCACAAAACTTGATATTTTTCTCTTCACAGAGCATATGATAGGGCTGCAATAAAGTTTCGTGGAGTAGATGCTGATATAAACTTTGGTTTGAGTGATTATGAGGAGGATTTGAAGCAGGTATTGAACAAAAATATTGGAAACGGAAATCAGTTTTATTTGAATTTTGTCACAATTTAATTCATGATGATTTAATTGGGATGCAGATGAGAGGTTTGAGTAAGGAAGAGTTTGTGCTCTTACTTCGTCGACAAATCAATGGAAGCTCGAGGAGAAGTTCAACATATAGAGATGCATTAGCCCTTCGCAAAGATGCTCAAGGAGAACCACGAACGGCACCATTTGTTGGCAAGACGTGAGAACTACTATTTCAAGCATTTATACCTTGTTTAAATTTTATTTTGGATATTTAATAAATTTTTTGTTTGTATTGAGTTCTTAATATATTAAAAAAAATTATTTTGAATCTCTAATATCAATTAAGTAATGACGTGTTACTTTACAAATTAATCTTCCAAAAATAAAAGTTAATGTGACATGTAATTCTTGTAAGAGGAAAGTGGTGTGTACGTATATTATAAGCACAGTCAATAAAATACTCAAAATAATAATGAAACTACTTCCACAAGATCGAGGACTTTGTTGTTCTTTTTATTTTAGTATACATTACATTTGTTATTCATTAATATTGTGCCTATACACATTTTATTTATGCATTTGTTTGGTATGCATATGAAAAGAAATTTGAATACATCACTAGTAGTGCCTTGTTATTTAGATAATTATATTACTAATTTTTATCCTATTTGATTAGGCATTGCATTACCTATTTTGACCGAGTAATACAATCTACATACATTTTTTTTTTTTTGCAATTTATGTTTTTTTCTCTTTCTCTCCATGACAATCACATTACTCCTTTTATATATTATACATTTCTCTCTTTTTTACTTTGTCTTAATATTGTGAAAAAGTTGTTATATATAAAGATCAAGTACAAATACAATTCCTATTTTTTATCCTACCATGATACGTTTTACGGATCTGTGTGCCCCTGACAGGCTTATCCAACAGGGAAAGCTCCAATAGTCCTTGTTGGGATATATAATGAATTTATTGTCGTACCATATATATAGTTATTATAATATGATATAAGGAGTTAAATCCAACAGATTTTCATTTTATATTTTCTGCATGCAGATTTTATCCGAACTCATCCATCAAGTCTGATGATGGAAAAGTGGACGCAAGTTTTAAGCCCTGTTCCTATAAGGGAGAAATAATTGCAAATTCGAGCATGGCAGGTATGAACAGATGATGTGTGCATTTTGTTTGCTTAATTTTTTTTATTGATAGAAATTGAATATAATATATATTAAGAAAATTTAACACTTTCACTCAATAGAATTCGATTTCCTTGGTGTTCGCTCAATTTCTTTTGCTGCTTTGTTTTTTTTTTTTTTTTTTTTTACATAATTGTTTCTTATATGTACTATCATGTGTGATTGAAAACATTGACTACTCATTAATAATTATTATATGAATATACTTCCTGATACAATTGAAGCAGGCACTTGCCATAATCTTGATTTGAGCCTAGGAATTTCTCCATCTTCTAAAAGATTGAAGAATAATGACTATAGTGGAGGGTATTCCTTTGGATGTATGGCTTGTAAGATACCCGAGGAAAGAGGAACAATGGTACTACTCTTTGCTTTCCTTCTAGTTGCAATATCTTTTATGGGTGGATATTTTCCTTGCAGAGTAGCAAGTCATATTAATATATATACTATTTAATCTTTTTGTGAGTATAAAATGTTTTGCTAATTAAAGAGTTTTTAATTTGTATATAATATTACTGACATGAAAAACAAATTATTTACTGGCAACCATTAGAAATTATGGCAAAAATGACTTTTAAGGCAACAATTAACTAATAAAAAAAAACTCAACCAACTTATTATATATGGTAATTTGTTATTAGATGATATTGTAAAACTCTTTATACTATTAATTCATAAACTATACAAAGGAAAGTTTAAAATTAGTTGATACTGTAAACATAATCTATAATTTCTATTTAAAACAATCACATCAAAAATATGAACAAGATCTTTATAATTCATGAGTTTCACATAAACATATATTTGTCTGTGATTGCGAAAGATCTTTTATGATAAGAATGCTTTCTCAGATTCTTGACCATTTCTGTTTTGTATTTTCTTTTGATAGTAATAAGATACAACTCTCATAGGCAGACAATAATGATATTCAGTTTTCTAGATCCCTATTTATTAGAAATTGAACCACTACGCTTAAGATAAATGCACATATCAACAGTTATTATTTTAATAACTTCCCTTTGTGACCAATTATCCTCATGTACTTTATTCATTAAATCAAATAACATTTATTTAAATGTGCCACAATGATAAATCTTACATTGGCTAATGTCACAAATTTCATTTCATGATTTAATGAAAACAATTATAATGCACATAAATAGGGCTAAAGTTTTCATACATTGGTCTCATCATAAATCATAATCAGAAATAAAACCAATAAGAGTCATGGCGATTCTATGCTATCAAATCGCCATAGTTTTTTCCATGTACCACTTTATTAGCTCTTCTTAATATGATACTTTAATGAAAGTTTACATCATAATGTCCCACAATAATACTATTATGTCTTCATTAAGGACAAATCCTGTTTTTCAAAATAATCATTCATGCATGCATGTATACATAAATTTGAAAACAGGATAATTTTCATAAACTTAAACATCATTGAATTCAGAGTGTCAATAGTCAATAATTACAATAATGATGAACATTCATTAACTGACATAATGCTCTTACTACATACATGACCAATAAATGTCTTGGCCAGTAATCCCTTCTTCAAGGGATCAACTAACATAAAATTAGTGCTAACATGCTCTATAGACACTCTACGTTTTTGAACTTTTTCTTTAACAACAAAGTATTTCAATTCCATATGCTTAGCACCTTTTGAATACTTGTCATTTTTAGAAAAGAAGACTGCTGCAGAATTATCACAATAAATTTTTAGTGGCCTATCAATATTGTCGACCAATTCAAGCCCTAAAATAAAGTTTTGCAACCATTTAGCCTGAACCATGGCTTCAAAGCATGTCACAAATTCAGCTTCCATAGTGGATGCAACAATTATAGACTGCTTCGCACTTTTCCATGATATAGCATCTCCAGCTAAAAAATACAAATAACCATAAGTAGATTTTCTTGTATCCACACATCCTGCAAAATCTTAGTCTGTGTAGCCAATCACTTCAAGGTTACTAGACCTCTTATAAGTAAGCATGTGACCTTTAGTGCCTTGTAAATATCTCAGAACTTTCTTTGCTGCTTTCCAATGATTCATACTAGGGTTACTCTAGTATCTTCCCAACATTCCAACTGCAAAGCTAATATATGGTCTCGTACAAGTTTGAGCATACATTAGGCTCTCAACAAGTGATGCATATGGAATTACTTCCATTTCCTTTCGTTCCAATTCATTCTTAGGAAATTGCATGAGACTAAACTTGTCTCCTTTCTGAATTGGTACTGGAGACGATGAGCAGTTTTGCATTCTGAATCTCTCTTAAACTTTATTAATATATGCTTTCTAAGACAAACCCAACAATCCTTGTGATCTATCACAGAATATTTCTATCCCAATCACATAGGATGTCTCACCCATATCTTTCATTCAAAGTTACTAGAGAGAAACTTCTTAGTCTCATTTAAAAGACTAAGACCATTAGTTGCAAGCAAGATATCATCAACATATAGAACTAGTAATATAAACTTACTCCCACTGACCTTCAGATATATGCATCGATCAACAGTGTTTTCTTTAAATCCAAAGGAAACAACAGTATCATTGAACTTAAGGTACCATTGTCTTGAAGCTTGTTAGGTCCGTATATTGATTTCTTAAATTTGCACACCATGTGCTCTTTTCCCTTTTCTATGAACCTCATTGGTTGGTCCATGTACACATCTTCCTCTAAATTCTCATTTAGAAAGGCAATTTTTACATCCATCTGGTGTAACTCTATATCATAATGAGCCACCAATGCCATAATGATTCTTAGAGAATCCTTTCTTGAAACTAGTGAAAAGGTTTCTTTACAGTCAATGTCATCTTTTTGAGTAAATCCCTTTGCAACTAGTCTAGCCTTGTACCGTTCTAAGTTACCATGAGAGTCACATTTGGTCTTAAAAACCCATTTACATCCAACTCTCTTACATCCTTTTGGTAACTCAACAAGATCTTAAACCTCATTCTGTTCCATAGATTTCAACTCATCTTTCATGGCATCTAACCATTTGTCACCATCTTCACTATTCACGACTTGTGAAAATGTCACTGGATCATCTTTTATACCCAAGTCAAATTCAAAGTCTTGTAGATATACCACATAATCATTAGAAATAACATATCTCCTTTCCCTTTGAGATCTTTTTAATGCTATTTGTTGTAGTTCTTCTACAATGAGTTCATTCGATTCATTGACAATAGTTTTATCATGAGCAATGAAATCATTCATTTGTTGCTCTTTATTATTATTAATCAGTTCAATAACATAAGGAACAACAACTTTACTAGAGCTACAAGTCAAAGAAACTTCTACTCTCACTTCTTGAATTGTCATTTTACGTGGTGTTTCACTTCCACTAACTTCACCATCTTCAATGAACCTAGCATTTCCAGTTTCTATAATCCTTATAGTATGATTAGGACAGTAAAATCTATACCCTTTTGACTTTTTTGGATAACCAATGAAATAATCACTGATTGTTCTTGTATCCAATTTCTTTTCTTGTGGGTTGTAGTATCTAATTTCTTCCTGGCAACCCCAAACACGCAGATGCCTTAAGATAGGTTTCCTTCCTATCCACAGTTCAAAAGGAGTCTTTGGAATTGCTTTACTAGGAACCCTATTTAATACATACATGATAGTCTTTAGAGCATAAGTCCAGAATGAAATAGGTAAAGAAGAATTACTTAACATACTTCTAACCATTTCCAACAAGGTTCTATTACGTCTTTCTAATACACCGTTCTGTTGTGGTGTACTTGACATTGTGTATTGAGCATAAATACCACATTTTTTTTTCTAGGAATTTAGCAAATGGACCCGAATGTTGTCCACTTTCATCATACCTTCCATAATACTCATCACCCTTATCAGACTTGACAATTTTCACCTTTCTGTCTAATTGCCTTTCAACTTCATTAATGTAACCCTCTAAAGTATTTATAGCTTGAGATTTATTATGTAGCAAATAGACATAACCATAACGTGAATAATCATCAATGAAGGTGATATAATATTTCTCTTTATTGAAAGAGTTAACATCAAAAGGACTGCAAACATCAATGCGTATAATTTCAAGAAGTTGAGTGCTTCTTATGGCTCATTTCTTTGTGTGTTTTTTTTTCCATTTGATACAATTCACACAAACATTCAGATCAGTAAAATCTAAATCTGGAAGGATTTCATTCTTTGCCAATCTTTCAATTCTTTCTTTGGAAATGTATCCCAAATGTTTATGCCACAAGTAAGCGGAACATTCATTAATTAAGGTACATTTAGAACCAACATTATGATGTAGAGTCATAAGCGTTTCAATATAAAGATTATCAAGACATAATTTATATAATCCATCACATGAGGTACTATTACCAATCAAATGATTATGCTTGTACAAACTGAAAGTACCACTACTAAATTTAAAAGAGTATCCAGCTTTATCAAGTTTGGAAATAAAAACTAAATTCCTAGATATACTAGGTACATAAAGAGTTTCACATAAGTCCAAATGATGTTTACTGTTAAGGATCAAACGGTAAGACAAACTTTTCATTTGGCCTTATGGTTTGGGTCGTAAGGAATCCCTGCAAAATATTAGAAACATTAGTTGTACATCTAGAATCAATCCACCAAATATTATACGAAACTTCAGCAAGGTTTGATTCATAACATACATAAGCACAAGACTTACCTTTCTTTTCAACCAATCCTTACGTTTCGGGCAATCCTTTTGGAAGTGTCCAGCCTTACCACATGAATGACATTTGTTTCCATTATGTTCCTTCTTGTGGATTTGAGAAGAGGAGGCTTGATTGATCTTTTAATGGTCTTTTTCCCTTCTTCTCATGCTTCTTAACACTTTTTTTTTCAACTCCTTGATGTTTGACATAATTGATGGAATGAATTCTCTGGTTCTTAATTCTGGTTTTCTCTTGAACTAACATAATGTGCAATTCATGCACATTCCATTTGTCTTTCATGATATTATAGTTCATTTGGCAAGGACCATACTCAAACGCTAATGAGTTCAATATGAATTGCACTAGGAAATTTTCATCCACATCCATTTCCAATGACTTCAGCCTTGCTATAATATTTGTCATTTCAACAATATGATCATGCATAGTACATGAACCATCAAATTTCATGGTGGTCAGTGTGCTCATTAGTGTCCCAGCAAGAGACTTGTCAGTAGTTTGGGAACACTCTTTCACAAGTTTTATCATTTCTTTAGCACTTTCAATTTGTGGAAGAGTTGACTTAATGTTGCTTGCAATGCACATTCGTATGTACATCAGACTCAACCTATTGGATCTTTCCCAGTTCTTAAAATGAACCATTTCATCCTTAGTGTTTGCATCAATAATAACACTAGGTTTCTCTTCTCTAAGAGCCAAATCCAAATCCATTATCCCAAGGTAAAAATTCAATTTTCTCTTTCCATTCAGAGAAGTTTAGTCTATTGAAAAATGCAATAGTTGAGAAAAGCGAATGTGTAGTAACATCTACTGCAAGGTATAAAATTTGAAAAATTTAATGCTTTGAATCATACATATCACATACTAACATAATTCAAAGATTCATACATCATAAAATCATACTAATGTTCACCTTTGGGGATCCATTAATACACAACATTCAACTATAATGATGCTAATAAATTTTTTCATAATTTGAGAATAATACATACATTAACTATAATTACTTACTATCTTTAGATGTGTAAATAGAACTAGCCGGGTATCCATTATGCCAACATTGATGCTTATTTATTATGACGACAAATAACCAACCTTTGGGTTGATCCTTAACTGTCCCATAATAATAAACTTCAACTCATCCATGAAATAATAATTTTAATAAATTCATAGATCAAAATTATGGATGATTGAAATGAGCATACAATTTTGAATTAAATCACTCATACAAATTTGATCACTTTGGTGACTAACAAATTCACCATATTTTAATTCCAAGATACAAATTTGGCCACTTTCTAGATCCTTATTTATTAGAAACTGAACCACTATGCTTAAAATAATTGCACCTATCAACAATTATCATTTTAATAACTTTCCTTTATGGTCAATTACCCTTATGTTTTTTGTTCATTAAATCAAATAACATTTATTCAAATGAGTCACAATGATAAATCTTGCAGAAATTTCATTATTTCAACAGTTACTTAGAAATAACAAAATAAGTAAATTAAGTATTTGTCAGATTTGATATTTTTGGTGTGAACCGGGGTATTCCTTAATCGAAAGTTAAGGAGTAATCCCTCGACGTACTGAGATTCATTTAAGAGATTGACATCTTTCAACGGTTTTTTTTTTTTTTGCACATTTGATTAATGCATATTATAATTTGTAGATTAAAAATTACATGTACTTAGATTTATTTAAAATTTGGTTCACATAATTATGAAAGATAATATCACATTATTTAATTATTAAATTATTAAATTTAGGATTAAATATATTTTTAATCTCTAATAAATACTTGATTTTTGTATTTGCTTCCTAATAAATTTTTATTTTGTTTTTATTTCTAATAAACCATCAATTTTATTTTTCGTTCTTGATATTTTTTTTTTGTCCTTGATAGTTTAGTGAATTCTTTGTTTGTTCCATGATAAATTACTAAAATAAATAGTAACGATTAATAATAAATGAAAAAATATATTAGAGAATAGACATAAAATGTTGAATATTTAATTTATAAGGGATAAAAACATATTTAATTTATATTCTAAAAAAGTGTTAATTTACTTCTAAAAAAGTTATTATTTAGCAAAACTTCCGGTTGAGACATTTAAATGCCTAACTCTTTTTATATATATCAATGATTGATTTGTACGAGTAGTAAAAAAAATTTCAAGGTTTGTAACATACATAAAACATGCTAGTGTTTTTTTCTTCGTTTTTTTTACAAACAGAAATTCATGCATAAAACATGCCAATCTTATATAGGATGCTTCCAAACAAAAATCAATTTTACAATAATTATTGAAGAGATATCATTGTAAACATTTTTCTAATGTTAAAACATGTACTACTGTCAGGAGAAGGCCATGGTGGACAGATTAAGAAATGTTCCTTTGCAAAAAATTTCCAACTTGGCTTGGCAACTTTGCAGCAATGGTAGCATTGTCCCAAGGCCATTGCAACCAAATGCAGCATCATCAGGATTCGTCTCTTCTTCTAGCTGTCTCATCACCCACACTTCCAATCAACACAAATATTAATTATGCCAACAATTTAGCACTAATGGGCTCAACCACAGTACTACTCATCATTAACCCCCTAAAAGGTTGTAGGGCCAGAATAGTTGAAAGTTGAAACCACTAGAAACAAAGCATATTTAATTACTCTGCTTTTTGGAAGATTAGATGAGCAAGGTACTTCATAACCGCATGTATCTATACTATAATATTCTATTGATTTCATCAAGCATGATTGTATGTAATAATATTGCCTAGTATTAAATACAAAGGCTATCGATAACTTTTGTATTCATTATTGTGATGTAGAACACGATATTACCTTGTGTAAGAGACCTATTAAAGTAAGAGACCCTTGTTTGTATATATTTATTGAATGTTGTTAATCAGTGTTTTAAGAATTTTTATTAAAATTTTTTTAAAAAATGATATTTATTGTGTAAATCATAAAAGAACTTAAAAAAGATTATAACACATAATTTTATCTTTTAATTAAAAAATTTCTACTTTAAATTTTTTAATCAATATATCAATGAACCAAAAAATACTGTTTAATATTTATCATATTTGTTATTCAATCGAATTTTATGACACCGGTTTGTGACATCTGGCTCCAAGCACAAGAGGAATTACGTTACTGGAGAAGAAATTAAAGGATGGTATACCATGCTAGGATTTTTAATTTGTCCATGGGAATTCAAGCCCTTTGGATCTAGCCCCTTTTGCTTTTCATGTAAAATTGTCGACCAAATCAAGATATAGCTATGAATGATATATTTTTCTTTAATGTATTCATATAGTGAATTAATTAATTAAGAAGTTAAAAGTGGTAACACTAGTAGTGTGGTTCAACCATGACCGAATAACACAGGTTCATCCAAAAAACTTAATATGCCATCATATTCATGATCATTGCATGTGAAGCCTAAGCGTCTTAAAGTGTCAAATTGAAAGTCCCATGCATGGCTTCTTTCTCAATCATTGCTAGGCCTCGATCGTGTCCTAACCAAATATGTATTAGAATGGTTATTTTTGATATTTTCATCAAAACATTTTTTTGTCATACACATTTCGAAAAGGTGAATGATGAGTGTAAGAAAAAGAAATTTTAGAATATAGATTTGAACCTAATACAACTCCAAAAGCTAGTTTATAGGATGAGGGTTGTCCCCTATTTATATATTTTATCTTGACACTATCTCTAACCGATGTGAGACTTGGATTTTTCCCAATACGGCACGTCCAACACTTCTGGACTTGGTGCGTGGAAAATATGATGGATGACTCGCTAATGGATCTAGGATAGACTCTGATACCATCTTAGAATGTGGATTTGGATCTAACTCAATCCAAAAAGCTAGTTCATAGTTCTTGGAATGTTGATTTGGACCTAACTCAACTCCAAAAATTAGCTCAATGGATGAGGGTTGTCTCCCAGTTATATATTCTATCTTGGCAAGAAAGATACAAAAAGAAGAAAGAGAAAAATATGAAATATAGTGTGAAAAGAATAAAGTTATTTTTTCAATTCATGTCTTCATGGTGACTGTTTTACCGTCTCAATGTTGAAGAGTATTTTATATTAGATGTTTTTTTATTAATAAATATTAGTTGTTAATTATCTTTTTAGTTAGCAAGAGGATGGAACCTATGACCTTTTTCCTATTTCTTTCTTTATTAACCACCCAACCCACCTTATATTTTCGCATTGTGCTGGATGTTGTATATTACTACCTCTGGTCCTATATATGAGAAATAAAAGAAAATATTTTTTTTTGCTCCTATTTATAAGAAATATATGACTATTTTAATTTTAAAATATATTTTTATCCCTAATTAATTACAAGGTCTATTAATGATATCTATACATTTATTTTCCCTTGAAACTGGATACATTTATTAAGTTATCAACAAAATAAGATCCATTCATTGGTTGAAAAATTATCTTTTGAAAATAACCACCACTTAAACCATTAATGTCATGGGTAGACTTGCAATAAAATTAACCAATCTAATCAATTTCATTGGTCTTGATAAATTAAATAATTTTTTATTACATATAGGGTTAGAGGTAGTAGTAAATATAACATTGGATTAAAATTTTGGATTGGGCTTAAAGGCTTGTTCCTCCCCCCCCCCCCCCCCCCCCCCCCCCCCCCCC
>PYAF01003708.1:150097-164907 GCA_007407185.1 Glycine tomentella
TCTCACTTTCCTAACCTACCTAATACTAATATTTAAGAGCCTAAGGCTCAAAACAAGCTAAGAAAAACAAAGGAAAGAGAGAAATGAAGTTTGGAAGGGATGGATTTTGCATTTGGGGTGCATGGCTATTTATAGGGGGCTGTCTCACCAACTTTTGTCGCCCAGGCGACCATTTTATGCATGTTTTGGTCGCCCAGGCCACCTATGGTCAAAATTGTACGTCCAAGTTGCTTTGCAAGTGGCCCAGTTGTGTTTAGCTCGCCCAGGCGACCATTTTACACTATATTTACTCGCCTGGGCGAGTTAAAGCCCATCCAGAAGCCTTTTTGTCTGTTTTACTTTCTGCACCCCCGTTTTGCTATTTTGAGTCATTTTTGGGCCTGATTTGCTTTCTGCACCTCCCAGATTTGCTATGATTATTCGGAAGCCTCGAAAATCCACGGAATCTATCAAAATACAAAACATGATTGGATTAATCTTCCGAAATATGATGAAATGACATACAAGCAATAGGAGCTATTTTAACTAGGTTTAGCGTAAATTTATGATAAAAACTTATGAAATCAAAGGATAAGTGCCTTTGTTTAAAACATGATTTTAACTTATTTAGGGCACTTATCAATCTTAATCACAATTAAACCAAGAATGCTTCTAATCAACCAAACCACTCAGCCCAAGAAAACAATTACAAAAACTTAACTTGTTGAGTAATAAAGAATTCACCAAGAACCACAGATCAAGATAACTAGAGGAGATTAAAGAATAGAGATCAACACAAGAATTTATACTAGTTCACTTCTCAAGAGAAGCTACATTCAGTTCTTCTAATCAACACTAGATTAGAGTTCCACTATTCACAAATTTCAATTCTTACAAGCTTTACAACAGTCACCCTTTATCAAACCTATATAAATAATAGAAATCTAAAACACTATTAGAATTCTGGTGATCAAGACATAGAGAACCCTTCTCTATTCTTTCCCTCTAGAGAAACTCACTCTAGAAAAGCTTCAAGAATCCTTAGTAATAGTTACAAATAACCAAAAATTTATAAACAAATTTACAACAAGAGTTAATGGAGAGAAACAACCTGATGATCCAATGAATATGATTTACCAATCAGAGTTGAAATGAAAAACAAGTTTCATAACTTTCTATCCAAAAGCTTCTTTATAATCTTGTCCAAGAAATCTTTCAATACACAATGAAGATTTAAAAGTGTGGGACAAGAACTTTAGAACTCAGAGTATCCTTTCTTAATTTCAGAAGGCTTATGAAAACTTTGAAAATTTCGTAGTAAAGTGTTGTATCTTTTAGAAAAACTCACAAGCTATTTATAACCAACTTCTGTAATTGAATGCAATCGATTAAATCACCAAAGTAATCGATTAATTTAACTCATCTAATCGATTAAACTTCCATATAATCGATTAAAGTGTTCTTAGCACAATCTGGAAAAGTTTTACGAACAATGTAATCGATTAAACCAGTCATGCTTAGTTTTGAAACAAGCCTATGTAATCGATTACAATTGAGTGGTAATTGATTAAGGCAGTCATGCATGTTTTGTGTTTTGTGCTATGTAATTGATTACGATATGTTTGTAATCGATTAAAGTGTTCATCATGGCTTTGTAATAGATTACATAAGCTGGTAATCAATTAAAGTAGTCACATTTGTTAGCCTTTAAGTGCTTTGAGGGATAAATGATATGAGTCTTATGCTTGATGGCCTGAAATCAAATCATCCTTTTGCAAAGTGCAAGTGTCAAGTAAGCTTGCATAAACATAAATCATTCCTTAAATTGCTCCCCCTGAAAAGCAAGACAGATCATATGATGAAATACGAATGCCCTCGACTGTCCCTGTTAATCATTACTCCGATCCTGAAGGCTAACACAATAGGATCAGAATCCTGTGGTGTTATCCCATGCTAATGTATACAGAGCTAAGGATTGTTTTGAGCACTCTAATTTCTTCAAAGTAACAGCACCGGAGGCACGACCCGGCCAAGTCTTGCGAACGTGAGGGTGCATGAGTGGTAATCGGGATGTTTTTGTTGCACGGCTCCATGCTTGCGCGTGCAACGTGTGACATGCATCCTTTTCATTGTCACCTTAGCCTCCGTGGCTCATTTTATTTCTCCCCCCTATTTGGCTTATGAAAGACAAAAATATCATTATAGAGATTATAAGCAAGGAGAATATGAAACATAAACTGGAATTTTATTCAACAAAAGGGAAAATTTGTAGTACATTTCAGAAAAAATATAACAAAACAACATTAAAATAGAACCACAAATAGTCTAAGAATAAGAAATAACATCAACTAGACTAGAGATTATCAAAGTCCTTAAGAGCCAATCTAGTCTCAATGTTTTCTAGCCTAGATGTTATCTCTTCCATGGAGGAAGTGGTCTCAGCCCTATGCTTATGGTGCAGGGACAATAAAGCATCCATCTTTTCAATCATGAGAGATTCATGTGGAAAGTATTGTTGTGGAGCAGGGGTATCTTCAGCTTCTTCCTCTTCATCTCCTCCTTCACTAGCATCTGCAGGTGGAAGTGGTTGTCCATCCATTTGCCATCTATAAGGAGTCTTCACCATCCCAAGCTTGTTCAGATGCTTTTCTTTGATGAGGTTGGTGATGTTTGTAGTGTTGTCTACAATTTCATTAGAGACATCAATCTCGAAGTAATCAATGAATCTGGATATCAACACAACATAAGGAAATTGATAGCTTATCAATCTCTTAGACTTCAGCATGATCTCCTCAAAGATGAGAATCCTGTTCATCTGTATGGAATTTTTTATTCCATAAACAAGCTATAGATCATCATTTGTGGCCAGGGCATGATTGAATGATCTAGGAGTCAGAATATATGTAATTATATAGTGACGAAGCCTGTCTTCACCAGTCACAGAGTCAGTGCCAAGCTTTAGCTTCAGCCTCATTTGTGGGTCTTGAAGCATCCCTCTATATATATCAATTATATTGTAGCCCTCAGCTTCTTCATCAAATTTCCTTACACCCTTAAAGGAAAATACCAGTTACTTCATGCCAAACTTCATGAGTGATCTCCATTGCCACCCCATTTACTTGAGATAGGATGGTGCCATCCATACTTATCTTAGCACAGGTGTAGAACACCTTCACTAATGTAGGGTAAAAGGTACCCTTCATCTCCACAAATTTCTTCAACCCCGAGCATCTATCATGGCAGGGAATTGGAATCCCTCAACAATAAACCAATTAAAATCAAGGTATTTGGGAGGGCAGATGAGTTTTGTGGCATTGAACTGCATATAGCTGATTTTCTTAGACTCATTAAAGAACCATGAGTCTAATCTATTTACTGTTGGATTAGAAGATTCACCAGTCTTTCTTTTGGTGGATCTTGGTCTCTTAGGGGAAGACGTAATGGGTTTTAACAGAGAAAACAAATGGGCTTAAAGAGAAGAGAAGAAGAAGAGAAACTCTCATAATTTTCAAAATTGTATTCAATGAACAACCAAGTTAGTTACAATCAGTTTTTGGGTAGCTTATATAGCCCATAAAATTACAAGCTTAATGCCACTAAATGTAAGGAAAATACAAATTGAAATGAAGTCCTAATGGAGCTTGAAGTACAAGCTTCTCCTAAATGACCCTTGATTGTCCCAGCATGTGTAGTGCAGTTTTTATGCTGAAGTAATCGATTAATTCATCCTTGTAATCGATTAAAACATAGTTTTTACACATTCTAATGCTTATGTAATAGATTACAACAGACAACAACTACTTTACAAAGTGCCTTGGTAAAATATCATCAACATATACTTGAACCAATAAGATATCATTGCTATGCTTCTTGATGAAAAAGGTTTTGTCAACATGCCCTCTTATGAAAGATTGGCTAAGCCAGAAGTTGCTTAACCTTTCATACCAAGACCTTGGAGCTTGATTCAATCTATAAAGAGTTTTCTTTCGTTTAAAACATGGTTTGGATATTTGAAATATGTCAAATCAGGAGGTTGCTCACCATAGATTTCCTCCTCAATATATGCATTCAAGAAAGCACTTTGAACATTCATTTGAAACAATTTAAAATTCATAAACTTTTGCAACCAATCTAGCTTTGTTTATGACTATGATTCCACTTTCATCAAGTTTTTTTTAAAAACCCACTTGGTGCTAATAGGTTTGAGAGAAGAAGGTCTAGGAACAAGTTACCAAACTTCATTTCTCTTAAGTTGATTTAGTTTATCATGCATGGCATATTAAAGCAGAGATGTTCTTAGGTTCTATTTGTGAAACAAAAGCCATATTAAAGCAGAGATTTCTCAATGAAGATCTAGTAGTTACTCTCTTAGTGACTTCACTAATTATATTGTCAAGGGAGAGATCTGTTATAGTTCTCCAATCCTTTGACTCATGGATAGGTTTTGATTGTTTCATTTCAGCAATAGGTTCTTCCTTTTCTTTATCCATTGATCCATTGAGTGGTATGAACTCTTCTAAATGACCTGCATGATTTTCACACTTTTTTTCCTTTTTAGAGGGACTAGATTCATCACAAATAACATGAATTGATTCTTCCATGTATAAAGTTATTTTATTGAAAACTCTATATGCTTTACTTTGTAATGAATATCCAAGGAAGATGGCTTCATCATCTTTAGTATCAAATTTGTCAAGTGATTATTTACCATTGTTCAATACAAAACACTTGCAGCCAAATGCTCTTAAGTGAAAAATGTTTGGTTTTCTACCTTTGTATAGTTCATAAGGAGTTTTCTTCAAAATAGGCCTTATCAGTAATCTATTATAAGTGTAGCAAACTGTACTTACAGCATCAGCCCAAAAATGTTTTGGCAAATTTGTCTCATTAAGAAGAGTTCTTGCACCTTCTTCAAGGGATCTATTTTTCCTCTCCACAACACCATTTTGCTGAGGTGTTCTTGGAGCTGAAAAATTGTGGTTGATTCCATTTTCTTCATAGAATTTTTCAAAATGTTCATTTTGGAATTCCCCAGCATGATCACTTCTTATTGAGATAATTTTGCTTCCTTTTTCATTTTGAGCAAGTTTGGCTAATTTTTTGGAAAGCATTGAAAGCATCACTCTTGGATCTTAAAAAAAAAGTCCATGTGAATCTAGAGTAATCATCAACAATTACAAGCCCATAGAAATTGCCTCCTAAACTCATAGTTCTAGAAGGACCAAACAAATCCATGTGAAGTAATTCAAGGGGTCTTGAAGTAGAAACAACATTTTTACTTTGAAAAGAATTCTTTGTTTGTTTCCCCTTTTGACAAGCATCACATAGTTAATCTTTTTCAAACTTTTGTTTAGGTAAGCCAATGCTATTCATTTCTTATAAGCATGTTCATATGATGCATGTTAATGTGACATGCTCTTCTATGCCATAGCGAAGATTCATCAACTTTACTTATTAGGCAATTAGTGTTGTGAATGAATGCATGTTCTATAGAGAGTAAATAGATATTACCTTTTCTTTTACCTATATGAATCATCTCACCAGTTTGATCATCACATTTCATACAACAATTGTCATTGAATGAAACTTTGAATCCTTTATCACATAGTTGGCTTATACTTAGGAGGTTGTGCTTTAAACCTTCCACATAGAGAACATTTTTGATCTTGGTTTTAAAGTTGTCTCCTATATTTCCTTCACCAACTATCTTTCCTTTATTATTGTCTCCGTAAGTGACAAATCCTCCATCTTTAAGAGTCAAATTTGTAAGCATGGTATGTCACCTGTCATGTATCTAGAGCATCCACTGTTAAGAAACCATATTGATGATTTTGCTCTTAGACACACCTGCAAAATTCAAATCAAGTGACAAAGGAAGGTATCCAATTGAGGTTGGGTCCATATGGGTTAGCTATTTTCTTTTTCTTTGGCACCCAAATGCAATCTCCATTTGGCACATAGAGTCTCTTAGCATAGCACCTATGAGATGTGTGACCTTTCTTCATGCAATAGTTACAAGTTACAACTTTTTATGCTCTTTCAAAATGAGTTATTTGATTAAACTTTGTTTTTGAAACAACTTTTTGATTTTTCTGTTTTGGAGGTACAAACTTAGTTTTCCAAAAGATTTTGATCCATGTTTGTAGCCCAACCCAGAAGTATCTCCAACATACTTTTGCACACTTAGCATTTCAGCTAAATTGCATTTTCCTTTATAAAGCCTTTTCAGAATATCAACCAAGTAATTTTTTTTTTGAAAGCAATAACATATGCTTTTCACCTTGACTCTTTTTGAACTCATCAAATTCTTCTTGCAAAGCTTTACATTTGTCAACATTTGATGAAGAAGAAGCACATACACATCCATTCATTTTGTAGCTTGAAACAAGTTTTTCATTTTCTTCTTTCAAGTTACAAATTTTAGTTTGTATTTCTGCAAGTTTTGTGACATGCCATCTAAGATTTCCTTTTAGCCTATTATTGGATTTTGCAATCTTTTAAGCCTCTTCATACATTTCATGGAAAACATCAACAACTTGATCAAATTCAGAATTTACCTCTGTTTCAGCACTTGAGAATTCATCATCTTTACTTATTGTGGAAGTGAAACATACATTTGCTTCTTCATTCTCACTTGATGATTCAGAAGTTGTTGACTCATTGTCTTCCCATGCTATATAGGCTTTCTTAGGCTTTTCTTCTTTCTTTGTATTCTTTTCACCTAATTGCTTCTTCAAAAAGATAGAACATTTAGATTTAATATGATCAGGCTTACCACATTTGAAGCAAGTGAAATTTGTGTTGTTGTTGTCACTCTTTTTGTTGTTGTTGTTGAACTTTGTGAACTTTATGTTCTTGTTCCATTTCATGAACTTCCTGAACTTTTTGACTATTAGATTTATGTTGTCATCACCATCTTCTTCACTTGAATCTTCTTCATTGTCCACCTTAGTAGATGCAACTTTCAAGGTTATGCTTTTGTGTTTCCTGTCTGCATCTTCTGCATGTGTTAGTTGTGACATTTCAAGATCATACTCAAGAAGCTTACCAAATAGTGCAGCCATGGACATCTTGGATAGATCTTTTGATTCTTGGATTGTTGTCACCTTTGGTTGTCATGGTCTTGTGAGGCACTTCAAGCTTTTGATGTTTAACTCTTTAGCATCAAAAATCTTCCCAAGACTAAGAAGATGTTTTCTGTGGTGTTCATCTTGAACATTTCATACTCATGGATCAAGGAATACTTCCTTGATCTTCTTACTTCATCTGTACCTTCATGAGTTACTTCCAACATCTCCCACATCTCTTTTGAACTTTTGCACCTAACAGTTCTAAAGAATTCATCAGAAGAAAGTGTAGAGGTAAGCTTTGAAATCATACTGAACAACTCTCTTTTCAACATCTGTCATTTCATCCCATTCTTTGGGAATCATATCATTACGATAAGTTTTTATAAGAATCAAAGGACCTTTTTCTATTGCATTCCAAGCACCTGGGTCATTTGATTGAATAAAGATTTGCATTCTATTTTTCCAAAAACTGAAATGATCTCCTTCAAACATCGGAGGATGATTAAAGGAGGCACCCTCCTTGAAGGTAATTTATGGGGCATTCATTTTATTTTTAAAGAAAGATAGGCATCTTGAATAACACTCAAGAACATGCTCTTGATACCAATTGAAAACAAGAGGAATATAGACAATAACCAAGAAGGGGGGTGAATTGGTTTAAACTTGGTCTTTTCTAAAATCTTTAGAAAATTAGAGTTAATGGATCTTAATCACAATTAAACCAAGAATGCTTCTAATCAATCAAACCACTTAGCCCAAGAAAACAATTGTAAAAACTTAACTTGTTGAGTAATAAAGAATTCACCAAGAACCACAGATCAAGATAGCTAGAAGAGATTAAAGAATAAAGATCAACATAAGAATTTATATTAGTTCACTTCTCAAGAGAAGCTACATCGAGTTCTTCTAATCAACACTAGATCAGAGTTCCACTATTCAAAAATTTCAGTTCTTACAAGCTTTACAACAATCACCCTTTATCAAACCTAGATAAAGAACATAAATCTAAAACATTATTAGAATCCTAGTGATCAAGACATAGAGAACCCTTCTCTATTCTTTTCCTCTAGAGAGACCCACTCTAGAAAAGCTTCAAGAATCATTAGTAATAGTTACAAATAACCAAAAATTCAGACACATTTACAATAAGAGTCAATGGAGAGAGACAACCTGATGATCAAATGAATATGAATGAATATGATTTACCAATTATAGTTGAAATGAAAAATAATTTTCAGAACTTTCTATCCAAAAGCTTCTTTATAATCTTTTCCAAGAAATCTTTCAATACACCATGAAGATTTAAACGTGTGGGACAAGAACTTTAGAACTTAGAGTATCCTTCTTAATTTCAGAAGGCTTATGAAAACTTTGAAAATTTCGTACTGAAGTGTTGTATCTTTCAGAAAAAGTCACAAGCTATTTATAACTAACTTCTATAACTGAATGTAATCGATTAAATCACCAAAGGAATCGATTAATTTAACTCATCTAATCAGTTAAAACTTCCATATAATCGATTAAAGTGTTCTTAGCATAATGTGAAAAAAAATTTATGAACAATGTAATCGATTAAAATGAACTGTAATCGATTAAACCAGTTATGCTTAGTTTTGAAACAAGCCTATGTAATCGATTACGCTTGAGTGGTAATCGATTAAAGCAGTCATGCATGTTTTTTGTTTTGTGCTTGTAATCGATTACAATATGTTTGTAATCGGTTAAAATGTTCATCATGGCTTTGTAATAGATTACACAAGCTGGTAATCGATTAAAGTAGTAACATTTTGTTTTTCCAAAAACATAACCATGAGAAATCAATTTCATTATGGAAACATGAAAACCTTTATGCTTTAATAAAAATCATGTACGCATGTTGATGATTATGTTTATGTAATGCAAGGATCATAAGAGCCGCTCTTTGTCTGTGCCTCATTGGACCGACGATCACTCCTCGCCCTCGTCAACGCCCGGGATGTTACATGCCCATCAGTTTTCGCTTGGTTCATCCTCGAACCACACCGTACTGGTAGAGAGGCCCTGCTCTGATACCACTTGTAACGCCTGGCCACTTGCAGGATCAATGACTTTCCCCACATACCAACACAAGACTTTTTAACGTGCTTTGTCCTCACTCACACACTTCCTGATAAACATCCCAGGAGGTCACCCATTCCAGAATTGCTCCAAGTCAAGCATGCTTAACTGTGGAGTTCTTAAGTTATGGGCTACCGAAAAGTAGATGCACCTTGTTGGTATAGGTAGTACCTATTATTTCCCTTTAATCGGAGTGGAATCTTCGAAACTCCTCTTGAAGTTTCGGTAGAGAACTGAGCTCCCAATCCTTCTTTCTTGGTTTTCGTGAGGTAATCTTAGTTTCTTTTGTCTTCTCCTAGCTAGTTTAAGCTTCTATTAGTGCTCTAGTGTTTTGAAAAACCCTTTCAGAATGAGATGTTATAAAGTCTCATTTTTATGAAATTGATGTGATTTCTGTGATCCTTGTTGAACCTCGGTCACATTGGTGTGATCGGAATTTCAAAATGATGTCTTTTGATGTAAACTCCCAAAACACCCTTTTAGCCCCTTTTTGAATTTGAATGGGTATTTGACCCCAAATGTTAATATTGATCTTACCTTGGAAATCTATATTAAATTTTCTTCGATTTGGTATATAGAGCTCTGCGTTTAGACGAAAATACGCATATTGAAGGATCTCCAAAACAACACTGTGAGGTTTTAACAGAAGAACTCCCAGTTAGGTAAGGGGAGTTTATTATTTTGACGATAGTTTAGATACATAAGTTGGGGACCAGGGAGTCCAACTATGAAGATAACTGTCTGTCCCTACTGTGTGCTGGTTTTTAAGAAAAACTACGTTTTTAACTAATGGGATGTGATATATTTATGATTGATGTGTGTTTGTTCCTGTAAATGCTCGTTTTCAAGAAAAAAATGTTTTTAACTAATGGGATGCAATGAATTGGCTTGTTGATGGATATAACTATAAATGATCTTGTTGTTGTAATGATTGGATTTTTGGAAAAAGTCTTAATTACAGAGGAGACTATGCCCAAAGTTTTATAATGTGTTCTTCTATTTAATTCTTTATTAAATTTTGTAATGGGCATATGAGTGTATTTTATATATTGTAGTCCTCCTTAATTTAGAATTTTCCTAAAAATATCAGTCTTGTAATATGATGAATTATGAATGTATGAAATTTGGGTTGTCTGAAGACCTGGGGAATGTGAATCTCAAGCATATGTATTATGTATAGATGTGAAATGTGATTGCTTGTGATGTCATTGATGATATTGAAATTGAGATGCCATTGATGTAGTTGATGATATTTAAATGAGATAATGTTGATGTAGTTGATGATGTTCAAATGAGGTGATAATGATATACATGATGATGATATTGAGATGATATGATGTTGAGGTTGATAATGACATTAATGAGAGATAATGTTGATGTGAACAATGTCATTGTGTGTGGATATACATGGATACCCATTGAGGTGTATGACGGGTTACCCTTGCGAGGAAGGATTTGTTCCTAGCCAGGTCATACATTGATGGTGCCCATGGTTGTAGGTTGTGTATGTACACGTGGGATGGAATGACTGGTTGGTTACCCTTGCAAGGATGGATTTATTCCTAGCCACGGTCAGTGCATCGGTGAGCCCATATTGGTGTGTTATGTATGTACATGGGGAGTGCATGATGGGTTACCCTTGCGAGGAAGGATTTGTTCCTAGCCGGGTCATGCATTGATGATGCCCATGTTTCACACTTCATTTGTATGTGTGGAAATAGAATGAAGGAACTCGTGTACCTGTGGATTTTAGTGGGCTTAGAACGTATGTACTAAGGGGTCATCAGGTTTGGAATTCCCTAGAAACACTGGCTGATCACCGGGTGGGGGAATAGCCAGTGCAAGACAGGGTGGCCCTGATAGGCGGTGAATCATTTTTTCTTGTGAGAGGCTATTTCAGGGAGATGGTACCATATTGCATGGTGATAGATGAGTCAGGTGCATGCATCATTATATGCATAATTATTTGAGTTGTGAAATACATTGGATGATTGGTTTGTTGAGTGTGTATTGGAATCATGAAAGTTTGTTAATGATTTTGATGGGTAAAATTGTTTCCTTCCCAATTGCTGGTATTTGATGTTTGTTGATTTTATATAATAAACTCACCCTTGCATTTGTTGTACCGTGTGGTTGGTACATGTGATGATCACGAACCTTCGTTCGTGGGAGCAAATGAGCAATAATGACCTTGGAGGGAGATCTTCTTTTTGATTAAAGCCGCTGAACCGACGTGATAACATTGGAATTCTTTTTGGAAAAGAGTTGTGTTTTGTTAATCAACTCTTTCTTAGTCAATGCCTTGATTCTTTTTGTTGGTCATGTAATTTCAAACGTGAATATTTGTAAATACAACTGGCTTATGTTCTGGTATGTGAATTTACATCCATATGTATCCAGTTATGCATTTGTTCTGTTGTATGATATTTGTATTGTCACGAAAAATTTACCATCATTTTCATAATCAAATTAATGGAGTTTATTAAAATTGAGATCTACACGATTTAAGAGTTAGTGATATCGTAGCGACGAGGCGGGTCGTTACACATTTCATCCTTGTCACAAGTATAAAATGCTTTCACCAATTTAGGGTAATAAGTACCCTTCATCTCTAGCAATTTGTTGAGTCCTTGTGCTTGCAGCATCTCAAGGGCATCGGATGCCTTATAGACAAACCAATTAAGCTCTAGATATTTAGGAGGCAAAACAAGCTTTGTGGCATGTAACTACATGTAGTTGTTCCTTTCAGCCTCAGTGGAGAACCAGGTTTCTAACCTATTCTCAGCAGCTTTAGAACTTTGGCTAGCTTTTCTTTTGCTTATTTTCTGCTTCTTAGAGGAAGATGGTTAAGACATGGAAAATAGACAGAATTTTTGGTAGTGGAGAAGAATAAAAGGCAGAGCAAAAACCACAAAATTTTGCTTAGGGAGGAGAATAGATTTTTGGTTTAAGGGGTTAGGCTCATGGATTTTGAATTGATAGAGCCATAACTAGTTTAAAATTTGAATTTTCAAATCATAATAACTGCTCTGATGAAGCCCAATGATATATGGGTTCACCGAACCAAAATTTGAATTTGAATTTGAGATAAGGTTTCAAATTTTTCATTGAAAGTTGTGCAGAGTTGTAGAAATGGCAGAAGTAATCAATTACGAAACCCTTGTAATCGATTATTCCAGGACAAAGGTATACCTCTTATCCTTAGGTAATCGATTAATTAGTGGTAGTAATCGATTACTCCAAAGAGATTTTAACCTTTAATAGCCCTAAACCCTCATGTAATCAATTAATATGTTGGTGTAATCGATTACATCAGTAAGTTTTAATACTGTAATCGATTAACTCAGGGAGTAAGGCCTAGTTCTGGCCTTAGGTAATCGATTACTATATGTGGTAATCGATTATTGCAGAAAATTATGAAGTATGAATAGTGACATTTATCAGGATTCAAATTTTGCTACATGTGATGCATAATGTACTTGTGAGTTCAATTGCATGTTATCAGATACATCATTTACATGCTAATTAATTTAGATTCCTCAAGAATGCCTATCATGTTTCTTAGAACAAAGAATCTATCTCTGATAAGTGTCATATCTTAGTGAAATTCGGATTACATTTAAGGCACTTATCTTGTGTTTTAACTAAGAATATTTATAAAAATTTGCCCTAATCTAGTTAGTTTATATTTCGCATTTAGCATTTATGATTCTCGAAGATTCATCCAACTTTCCTTTTTATTTTGCTAGCATTCGTGACATTTCGGAGCTTCTGTAAATTTAAAGCAAGCAAAAATGACTAAAAGAAGTAGACCTGGGAGGTGCAGAAAGCAAACCAGACCCAAAAATGACTCAGAATAGCAAAACTGGGGGTGTAGAAAGCAAAATAAGGCCCAAAGACCCTTCTAAAAACACTTTAACTCGCCCAGGCGAGTGAATATAGTGTATTTTGCTCGCCTGGGCGAGCAGAAACTGCAAATGGGCCTCCAATTGGCCAAGTGGACGTGCAACTTGGGCTGCAAGTTGGCTTTAGCTCGCCTGGGCGACCAAAACATGCATAAAATGGCCGCCTGGGCGACCAAACTTGAGCAGATCCACCCCTATAAATACCCAAGCACCCCCCAAGGCAACAACACTCCTTCCATTCCATTTTTCTTCATTCCTTTGCTTTTCTTAAGCTTTTTCTTTAGTTTAGGTTCTTAAATATTAGTATTAGGTAGATTAGGAAAGTGAGAGAAGTGAAATTTAGTGTGGAGACTCTGCCGAAAAGAAGCGGTGATGGGGCCCTTCATCAATTCTTCTCTTAAGGAGGTTCTCTCCATGCTTGGTTAGTTTCTCTTATGGATTGGATTTAATCTTCTACTTTTAAGTATCTCTTTTAATATTTATTTATACATAAGTCTTTTATATTTATTATTGGTAATTTTATTCCGTACTTAACGTTTGATACTACTTGATCACTAGTATCACAAACTTAAACTCGAAGTGAGACTTAAAAGTAATCTTAGGGTTTGAAATGAATAAATTTACTCTTTACGTTACATTGCTAGACATAGAGCATAAAGTTTAGATTACAAATAAACACGCGAATATAATCGTAACGCTGAGATATTTATTTCATACGCGAGAAATCGATATTTGATAAATATTCTTAGGATTCTCAAATGCGAGAGATCGATTTGGGGTGATTTTATGTGTGCATCAATCATAATAGAAAATAACTTATGCATGGTAATATTAATTGAATACTAAGGGTATGAACGATGAAATCCAATCCTACATCCTTAACTTAATCAAACACGTTTTATTAGTTTTCGTAATCTTTCGTAATTATCCGTAATCTTTCGTAATCTTCCGTAATTATCCGTAATCTTTCGTAATCTTCCGTAATCTTCCTATTAAGTTTATTATTTCTGTTTCTTCTAAATTTTCATCATTTCTGTTAATCCGCAACTACATGAAACTCTGTTCACACTCACTATATATAAACTATTAAACTGTTAAGCTTTATTTGAATTAACTGAGTAACACAAGTCCCTGTGGAGACGAACTTTTATAAATTTTGTAACTTACAACGACAATTGGTACGCTTGCCAAAAGTCTAACAAGTTTCTGGCGCCGTTGTCGGGACTTGCGTCGCTCACTCAGTTCTTTCAAATTTAATTTTTCAGTTGAATAGAACTTTTTCTTTGCTTTCGTTATTTTAATTTTGTATAAATTCTCTTGTATTTTATTTTGTTTTATTTTTCCTAACCTCGGTACTTACGAATTATTGCAAGTTTGTCCTTTTTTTCTTTTTGAGGTAAATTTCTTGCAGATACATCATTATTAAATTTAGAAATTACCTAGACCATAAAGGAAAAGAAACAAACAACCAAAAAGCTACCGAGTAAATCTTCTATTTTGATTCTCCTCCACCAGTAAAGCCACCTGTAATTTATATTATGGCTGATAAAGGAGGGGGAAAAGAAAATAGACCACAAAGGAGGACTCTTGGTGACTATGCGTATCAACAAAGACCAAAGCATTACAACAGCATAGTCATTCCTCCTTTCAGTAAAAAAGTTGTGGAATTGAAGCCCGCATTGCTCAGTTTGATTGGATCACATCCTTTTGCCGGACTAGATCATGAAGATCCATACACTCATTTGTCCACCTTCATGGA
>PYAF01003708.1:167863-179019 GCA_007407185.1 Glycine tomentella
CAACCCTAAAAGTCCTAGTGATCCATGATAAATATGTATTTTGATTTGATGGGAAATGAACTGCAAAAATTGATCTATAACATGTCAGTGTTGGAATTGAGACTAAACACTCACCTGTGAGAATTATACACCTTCGAGAGGTTTTCCTCTGTTTGAATCAAGCACATGTTTCCTCTGATGTTCTTTAGAAATGAAATGTAAATTGATCTTAATCTCATTTGGTTTTGAAAATTTCATCTTTTGTTTCAAATTCTTAAGGTTGACTAATTTGAAACATGTTCTGATCACTGTGGAAAGTTGATTCTTTACAAAACATGTTCATCCTCTATGTTCCTATTAATTATAGAATTAGTTACTTTGCTTGAGGACAAGCAAGATTCTAGGTTGGGGGGAGTTGATAAGTGTCATATCTTAGTGAAATTCGGATTACATTTAAGGCACTTATCTTGTGTTTTAACTAAGAATATTTATAAAAATTTGCCCTAATCTAGTTAGTTTATATTTCGCATTTAGCATTTATGATTCTCGAATATTCATCCAACTTTCCTTTTTATTTTGCTAGCATTCGTGACATTCCGGAGCTTCCATAAATTTAAAGCAAGCAAAAATGACTAAAAGAAGTAGACCTGGGAGGTGCAGAAAGCAAACCAGACCCAAAAATGACTCAGAATAGCAAAACTGGGGGTGCAGAAAGCAAAATCAGGCCCAAAGACCCTTCTGAAAACACTTTAACTCGCCCAGGCGAGTGAATATAGTGTATTTTGCTCGCCTGGGCGAGCAAAAACTGCAAATGGGCCTCCAATTGGCCAAGTGGACGTGCAACTTGGGCTGCAAGTTGGCTTTAGCTCGCCTGGGCGACCAAAACATGCATAAAATGGCCGCCTGGGCGACCAAACTTGAGCAGATCCACCCCTATAAATACCCAAGCACCCCCCAAGGCAACAACACTCCTTCCATTCCATTTTTCTTCATTCCTTTGCTTTTCTTAAGCTTTTTCTTTAGTTTAGGTTCTTAAATATTAGTATTAGGTAGATTAGGAAAGTGAGAGAAGTGAAATTTAGTGTGGAGACTCTGCCGGAAAGAAGCGGTGATGGGGCCCTTCATCAATTCTTCTCTTAAGGAGGTTCGCTCCATGCTTGGTTAGTTTCTCTTATGGATTGGATTTAATCTTCTACTTTTAAGTATCTCTTTTAATATTTATTTATGCATAAGTCTTTTCTATTTATTATTGGTAATTTTATTCCGTACTTAACGTTTGATACTACTTGATCACTTGTATCACGAACTTAAACTCGAAGTGAGACTGAGAAGTAATCTTAGGGTTTGAAATGAATAAATTTACTCTTTACGTTACGTTGCTAGACATAGAGCATAACGTTTAGATTGCAAATAAACACGCGAATATAATCGTAACGCTGGGATATTTATTTCATATGCGAGAAATCGATATTTGATAAATATTCTTAGGATTCTCAAATGCGAGAGATCGATTTGGGGTGATTTTATGTGTGCATCAATAATAATAGAAAATAACTTATGCATGGTAATATTAATTGAATACTAAGGGTATGAACGATGAAATCCAATCCTACGTCCTTAACTTAATCAAACACGTTTTATTAGTTTTCATAATCTTCCGTAATTATCCGTAATCTTCCATATTAAGTTTATTATTTCTGTTTCTTCTAAATTTTCATCATTTCTATTAATCCGCAACTACATGAAACTCCGTTCACACTCACTATATATAAACTATTAAAATGTTAAGCTTTATTTGAATTAACTGAGTAACACAAGTCCCTGTGGAGACGAACTTTTATAAATTTTATAACTTACAACGACAATTGGTACGCTTGCCAAAAGTCTAACAATCTCTAGCAAGGATTTTGTAAATATATCACCCAATTGATTATTTGTATCAATAAACTCAATTGAGCAATTACCCTTTTGAATATGATCTCTGAAGAAGTGATGTCTGAACTCAATATGCTTTGTCCTTGAGTGTATAATTGGATTCTTTGATTAGTTGATAGCAATGGTGTTGTCACATAGCAATGGAATTTCTTTCAATTCAACACCAAAGTCCTGAAGTTGTTGCTTGAGCCACATGCTTTGAGCACAACAACTACCAGCTACAATGTACTCTGCCTCAGCTGTTGAAAGAGAAACACATGACTGTTTCTTGCAGTGCCATGAGATCAAGAAACTTCCCAGTAGATGGCATGTTTCACTTGTTCTCTTCCTATCTAACTTGCAACATGCAAAGTCAAAATCTGAATAACCAATTAAATTTAGTGATGAACCTTTAGGATACCACATACCAACTTTTGAGGTTGATTTTAGGTAGCTAATGATCCTTTTGGCTGCTATTAGGTGTGACTCTTTTGGATTATCTTGATATCTTGAACTCAACATTATGTTTGGACAACTTGTAGTCAAATATAACAGAGATCCAATCAATCCTTTATATCTTGACTCATCAACCTTTTTGCCTTTTTCATCAGAATCAAGATAAGTTGTGGTTGCCATAGGAGTTGCAGCACCCTTGCTTTTCTCCATTTCAAATTTTCTAATCAATTCATTGCAGTATTTTGTTTGACTAAGAAATGTTCCGTTCTTCATTTGTTTTACTTGAATTCCAAGGAAGAATGTTAGTTCTCCCATCATTGACATTTCAAACTCATTATGCATTGAAGATGAGAATTCCTTGCACAAAGAGTTGTTAGTTGAACCAAAGACAATGTCATCAACATAAATTTGAACAAGTAATATATCACTAGCAGATTTCTTGATGAACAATGTTTTATCAACTTGTCCTCTTGTGAAGGATTGACTAATTAGAAAATTACTCAATCTTTCATACTAAGACCTAGGTGCTTGTTTTAAGCCATGGAGTGCTTTCTTTAGTTTGAAGACATGAAATGGATGTTTAAAGTCTACAAAACTAGGAGGCTGATCAACATGTTTTTCCTCCTCTATGTAACCATTTAGAAAGGCACTTTTTAAATCCATTTGAAATAATTTGAAGTCCATCAAATACGCAAATGCAAGCAACAACCTAATTGCTTCCAACCTAGCAACAGGGGCATAGGTTTCTTCATAGTCAATGCCTTCCTTTTGGTTGTAACCCTTTGCAACCAATCTGGCCTTATTTCTGACTATGATGCCACTTTCATCAAGTTTGTTTTTGAAAATACACTTGGTGCCTATTGGCGTATGAGAAGAAGGTATGAGAACAAGTTCTCATACTTCATTTCTCTTGAACTGATTTAGTTCATCATGCATAGCTTGCATCCAATGTTCATCAAGTAATGTTTGATCAATATTTTTAGGTTCAATTTGAGATATAAAGGCCATATCACAACATAAATTCCTGAGAGAAGATCTAGTAGATATGCACTTAGTTACTTCACCAATAATGTTGTCTAGGGAGAAATCTATTGTAGTTCTCCAATCATTTGATCTTTGAGTCAGAGTTGAAGGGTCAACTTTTTCATTTATTTCACCCTTATTCCTCTCACCAATTTCATTGGTAGTGACATTTTCATCCAATGGTCCTTTAATCCTTGGTCACAAAGTTGGCTTATGCTCAGAAGATTATGCTTTACACCTTCAACATAAAGCACATTTCTGATTTTGGTTTTCAAGCTATCACCAATATTGCCTTCTCCAATTATTTTTCCTCTATTGTTATCTCCATAGGTGACAAATCCTCCTTCCTTCAATATCATATTATTGAGCATGGATTTATCACCTGTCATGTGTTTAGAGCATCCACTATCCAAGTACCATAATGAAGCTTTAGCTCTTAGACACACCTGTAACAATCAAATCAAGTTGCAAAGAAAGGTACCCAATTAAGGTTGGGTCCATAGGGGTTAGCTACTTTTCTCTTTTTCTTAGGAACCCATATGCATTCTCCATTTTGCACATAGAACCTTCTAGCATTACACTTGTGTGATGTGTGACCTTTCTTCATGCAGTAATGACATTTTACAGATTTTTCAAAATCTTTTTCGATTCATATGTTTTGGGGTTATAAACTTGGTATTTTGAAAAGGCTTTGATTGATAGTTGTAACCCAATCCAGATTTATCACCAGCATACTTTTGCACACTTAACATTTGGTTTAAACTTCATTTTCCTTGATATAGTTTTTTTCAAGAGATCTACCAAGTAGGAGTTTTCAGTTTGTAAAGTCATGCATTTTTCAATATGGCTCTTTTTGAAATCATTGAATTCCTTTTGTAAAACTCAGTTTTTATCTAATTTTGAAGAAGAAGAGGCACACACACAACCATTTGCTATGTAGCTTGAAATAAGTTTTTCATTTTCTCGTTTTAAGTTACAAAGTTCTGCTTGCATTGAAGCTAGTTTATTAGTATGCCATCTAAAGTCACCTTTGAACTTGTTATTGGAGACAACCAATTTTTTTGCCTCCTCGTGCATTTCATTAAAAGCATCAACTAACTGATCAATTTCAGGATTTATCTCAGATTCTGAACATGACTCTTCTTCATCAATGATTGATGTTAAACAAACATTTGCTTCTTCATTCTTACTTGAAGATTCAGAAGTTGTTGATGCATTATCTTCCCAAGCTATGTAGGTTTTTTTAGGTTTCCCTTATTTCTTTCCTTTCTTTTCACCTAACTTCTTCTTCAAGAAGATTGGACATTCAACCTTGATGTGGCCTTGCTTTCCACACTCAAAGCAATTGAAGTTATTGGTGTTGTTGTTATTGTCATTTCTTTTGTTGAACTTTGTGAACCTTCTGTTCTTGTTTTTCTGCATGAACTTTCCAAATCTTTTGACAATAAGATTCAGATTTTCATCATCTTTATCTTCACTTTAATCATCATCTTTCTCAGCTTTTGAAGATGCAACTTTTAAAGGAATGTTTTTTTGTTTCTTGTCTGCATCTTATGCATTCGTTAGCTGAGACATTTCTAATTCATATTCAAGCAACTTACTAAAAAAGTACAACCATAGACATCTTTGACAGATCTTTGGATTCTTTGATTGCTGTCACTTTTGGTTGCCAAGGTCTTGTCAACATTTCAAAATTTTGATGTTGAGTTCCTCTACATCAAATGTTTTTCCAAGACTAAGTAGAAGATTGACAATGTGTGTGAATCTGGTTTAGAGTTGAGAAATGCTTTTTGCTATACTCATCTCGAACATTTCATACTTATGGATCAAGGTATGGTTTCTTGATCTCCTTACTTCGTCAGTTCCTTTATGAGTGATTTCCAACATCCCCCACATTTCTTTTGCACTCTTGCACCTGAATGTTCTGAAAAATTCATTAGAAGACAAAGTAGAGGTTATCATATTTTTTGCTTTAAAATCGTATTGAACTACCCTCTTTTCTATATCGATCATTTCATCTCATTCTTTAGGAACCTTTTCATTATCAACAGTTTTGGTAGGTATCAAAGGATCTTTTTCAAATGCATTCCATGCACCGGGGTCATTTGATTGAATTAAAATCTGCATTCTATTTTTCCAAAAATGACAGTGTTCTTTCTCAAGCATTACCCTCCTTAAAAGTGGTTTGTGTGGTATTAATTTTCTTTTAAAAGAAAATAATGATCTTGAATAACATAAAAGAACTAACTCTTGATACCAATTGAAAATAGTATGAACAACACACAAACCAAGAAGGTGGTGAATTGGTTGTTCTTGGCCAATTAAAATTTCTTTAAACAATCAGAGTTAAAAGGGATCGTATCACAAAACAACATTTGAAGACTTTCAATCAATTAAGCACCAATCTTTGTAGATTGCAATTATACCAAGAAAGTTTCAGTTCATTATGAAATTTATACCAACGAGTGACAATTAATAACCACAAGAAAATATAAAGAATAAGTGATCAACACCAAGAATTATACTGGTTCACTTCTTAACCTAGACAAGCTACATCAGTTCTTCTAACCAACTAGTTAAAATTTAACTATTAACAATCTGTTTCTTACAAGCTTATGCAATCACTCTCAATCAAACCTAGATTAAGAACAAGAAATCTAACTCCCTTAGACTCTTTGTGATCAAGACATAGAGAACACCCTTCTCTACTCTTCCCTCTAGAAACTCCTATTCTATACATGGTTTAAGAAAAACTATTGCTCTAGTTGCAAAAACCAGAAATTCTAAAAGAATTACAACCAAAGTAGTATGGAGAGAAACAACCTGATGATCCACTACAGATGATTGCAAATGATTACCAAACTTTAATTAAGGTTGAATGAAAACAATCTCAGAACATTCTATCCATGTCCTTCTTTATAAAGTTTCCCAAAATGAAATCTTCTCAGGGTTTCTTGAAGCTTGAAGATTTTAGGGTCTAACACAGAATAGCTCGTAGTATCTTTTTTCTCTTCAGAAAGGTTATGAAATTCTTTGATATTTCGTTGTGTATAGTTAAAACAAGTTGTTTCTATTTATAGACAAAACTGTTATAACTATCAGTAATCGATCAAATCACTTATACCATCGATTAAAATGTTCTTGAGCTTTCTGGAAAAGACTTATGAATAATGTAATCGATGAATTCACAATGTAATCAATTATCACAGGAAGTATTATTCAAAATAATTGTCAAGTAATGGATTAAATCACTTATGTAATCGATTAAAGTGTTCTTGAGCTTTTTGGAAAAGTTTTATGAACAATATAATCGATTAAATCGTAATGTAATTGATTATCACAGAAAGCCTTATTCAAAATCATAGCCAAGTAATCGATTACCACCTTACTGTAATCGATTATCACAGGAAGTCCATTCTGTGATTTTGAACTGTGTAATCGATTACCACAATCTCGTAATCGATTAAAATGTTCTTAGATCTCAAGTAATAGACTACCACTGACTGGTAACTGATTAAACCACTGAGAAAATATTTTTCCAAAACTTGAAACATGGAACACTTGGCTTTTTATGCATTCATTAAATCCTTGTGTTTCAGAAAAGCTTTTTATGAAACTTATGCTTTTGTGAAAACATGAATGCAAAAACATGAATGAGTTTTATGCAATGGATCATAGGATGCCTCATCTTAGACATACACAAATTACAAATGGCATTCAATTGAATTGGCATATAAAAAGCTTAAACATATCAATGTTTAAAAACCTTAGCTCCCCCTGAGTCTAACAATCTCCCACTTTTTAGCTTTGATCATGCCGAACTTCAGTTGAACATCTTGATCCTTAATGTTCTTTTAGGAGAGAGTTTCCAGGAGCTTTTACTTTATACCTGAAAAACAATCAGCTTCTAGCCAAGACCAAGTGTCAAGTATCCTTTGCATAAACTATACATATCATAATCATGTTTATTACTCCCCGTTTCTTATATAATTTCACATCATTTCAGATTAAGAGCAATTGTTATGTTCAGTTTAATCAGAGAAAATGTTCATATGTTTTCCTCCCCATACACCCTGCATATGTTTATTTTTCTCTCCCTTTTGTCTTATCAAAGGCAAAATACACCAATAATTGTGATATATAAGAAATTAATTATAATGGAAAAATTGAAGAAAAAAATAAAATAGAAAAATATATATACCTCATTTGTTGTGGTCTCAGTGCATGATGATCACAATAATTATAATAGAGAGTATGTATGCAAAAAAATATTGGTGTTGCACATATAGGTTCATCATCATTTAATCTTGAATGAGTCATCTTTGTTTGGAATCCCTCTTGCATTAATGTAACATAGACAATGAGATGAGATATTTAAACTATCAAAACTTAATAATATAAATGTACTTGGAAATTAGAAAGCAAGTCTTCTAATAATATTTTTGAAAGCTAAAATATAAATAAATTTAATGTACTTTTATATAGAAGGTCATAAATTATCAATAAATAAAAAATTATATTCTATGAAATGGTTAAAGATGAGAATAGGTTAAGCATGACACCTAGGGCCCATGAAAGGGCTACATATATATATATATATATGTATGTTTGTGTGTGTGTGTGTGTGTGTGAGAGAGAGAGAGAGAGAGAGAGAAAGACATGTAAAACATGAAGGATGTTGTAACATGCTTTAGTGTTGATGAGTGTTTATATCCATTGTAATAAGTTCTATAGTAATAAACTCAATGATGTGAATCTAAGCTTTGATTCATGTTAATGGGGGTATTAGAACTCTATTTTTTATGATAGAACGCAACTTCTATCACGCACTTTAAATTGCTCTTAAAATCATGACATTAAAATGCTTAGTCGTGTATTTTGTGTCAACAACAAAATACTTTTATTATAAAAAAATAATTGGAATAGAGAAATAAAGAGAGGAAAAGTCTACCATAATAGTGTAACAGAATTTTCCATGTGTGTGACAGATGTAACAACCCGCCTCGTCGCTACGATATCACTAACTCTTAATCATGCAAATTTCAATTTTTAATATGGTAAAATTTTTTCGCGATAATACAATTATCATACATATAGTACAATTACATATTTAAACACATTATACATATATATTAAATCAGTACATGTCAGAACTTCCTTTAACTTTATGTGTATATACACCTGAAATTACATATCAACAAAAAGACAAAGATTAACTAAGAAAGAGTTGATTAACAAAACACAACTCTTTCTCCAAAAAGAAATCCAACGTTATCACGTCGGCTTGGCGGCTCCAACCAAAAAGAAGATCTCCCTCCAAACCCACCACAATCATTAACAAAAATCCATGATTCCAATACACACTCAATAAACCAATCATCCAAAGCATTTCACAACTCAGACAATCATGCATAGAATGATGCATGCACCTGACTCATCTATCAGCATGCTGTAACGCCTCAAATTGATTATCCTATTATTTATTAATTTTTACGAAAATTCTTTTCTTCTTGCTTAAAATAATCAATACGAAAGTTACTAATCATTAATATCATAAAAAGTTCTTCATTTCCCATTGGTATTTCTAAGTCTGACATAATATAAAGTTTAATACAGATCAATATTAGTTCTATCACATATTACAAATCACCAAAATGTTTCATTACAACAAATATCTTCAACTAAGCATCTTTAACAGAGTCTTCAAACATCATCTTGTCAATCCTTCTTTTACTGTTCATCTGCTCGTCCAAATAGATTGAGGTCATAGCAAGTGTCAACCACAGACACAAAATACAGGGTAAGTTTATGATAAACATAATTCAAGTAACAAAATATATTAAATATGCAGATATTCATTAAGATGCATGATTCTTTCTTATCATAATGCATGATTCTTCTTAAACTCTTTCAATAATTGGTACCAATAGTCAAGATAGCCCAGTCCAATGGTTCAGAACTTGCACGATCAGTCAGGGTGTCACAGTGGTGCACAAGAAGGTCACCCACACTACATGTGATCATCATGGGTGGCATAAGTTCCCCACTGCCGAAGCACCCCTAGCTTAGACCTCTCTTATCTAAATGCTTGTACTCAGTTCCTATAACTATCTGACACACCTCCTCTCGAGGTAATAACGCGGACTAACCCCCGTCGGGCATATGCATATGAGACATATAAGATTGATTCACTTTAAGGTATAACTCTTTTCATCATCTCATATTTATTTTCAACATCAGTCTTTAATTGATATCTCACATACTTTACTCAGAAACTCAACATAAAGTATAGAACTCAACTTTATATTCATGTACAGAATCTCAGCATATTATTCATGTTCAGAGATTTATAGGAATATTCAACAACATATGAACTTCATGGAGATTTATAGAAACACTCAGCAACACATGGAACTTAGAGAAATTCATAGAAACTTTTAGCAACATATGAACTTCATGGAAACACACATAAACATTCAAACACTTATTCAAACAAAACAACAATTAAACTATTTTATTCATAAAGCTTCCCATACATACTTAAACAAAGTAACACTTAAACTATATTTAGCATAAACTCCCCTATACATACCTTGTTTTTCTTCTTTTAAAAGCTTGTCAAACTTTCCCTGGCTTCTCCTAGCTTTTACATGATGCTTCACTATGGTGAGGTTTACTTTCTAACTTGATTTAGGCTTAAAAATGAAAGGATGAAAGGGAAGAGGAAGTGGTATTTCACGTGAAACTTAGTGGGAAGGATGCCTTGAAAGTGATTTCCAAGCAAGGTCCCCACCACCCCTTTATATAGCACTTGGAAATTAATAAATTATTCAAGGACATATTTGCCCTTCCAACTAGTGTAGTTTCATTCTAACTAAGTTTCTCCTTGTTTCATTAAATCCTAACTTAGTTTATGCTTATTCCTTTAGGTTTTAACTAGATTCCATATTATTCCTTTACTTTATAGAAAATATCTTATAAGTCATAATGACTTAGCTTTCCACTTGGCCACCACTTTACAAGTGTCCCTACAATTGTCCAAGCACTTGAAGTTTCTCCATTTTTCTTGCATATTCACGTGGGATCTAGAGGGAAGTAGAAGACTTTGCTTTATTTCATGGTTTCTTGCATCAAAATATAATTTTTAGCCTTTTTTCCTAGCACCCTTTTCACGTGAATTTTGTAACATCCACAAATTTTATTTTGAATTCATATTTAAAATTTAATTGTGGAAGTGTGATGATAACTAGATAAATGACATATCACTTTTCCCTTAAATTTGAAATGATAGAAATGCCCTTGAGGTTAAAATTACAAAAATGTCCCTAGATATTTTAGTTAGATTATTTTAAGGAGGAAATTACACAAATGCCCTTGGATATTTTGGAAATGACAAGAATGCCCCTAGATATTTTGGCTAGATATTTTGTGGTGGAAATTACACAAATACCCTTGAACATTTTGGATAATTATCATCACGTCCCAAGAATAATAAATTACCATAATGCCCTTTAGGACAAAAATGACCAGATACCCTTTGAGAGTTTGTGGAAACTTGATGGAAGTACAGAGCACTCTTAGATAACATATTATTAAGAGATTTTGTGACAAGAAACCTTAGAATAGAATTTCTATGAATTTTATAAGGTGACAACTTTGAAATTGTATTCAGAAGGATTCGGGCATCAGAAAAATATGGAAAAATGAGAAATAGAATCTGTGGAATTTTCTCTCAATTGTAGGATGTTTAGATTTATCTAATAAAATGGTTTAGTAATTTTAAT
>PYAF01003708.1:185098-200954 GCA_007407185.1 Glycine tomentella
ATTATTTCCGTCTTTTGTTAATTTCTATTTCAAATCAACACTTGAATGAATTTCGTCCACTATTGTTGTACATAACTATTAAACCGACAAGTTCTATTTAAATTAATTGAGTAAACCAATTCCCTGTGGAGACGAATCTTATAAATTTTGTAACTTGCAACGATAAATCGGTACGCTTGCCGAGAGTTTTCCTAACAGTGGTGGGGGAGCTTGGAGCTATTTCGAGGAGGAAGAACCTCCATTTTCGTGACTTGGAAGCTTAAAAACGTATTCAGCACCGCCTCCACTAGCCCAAGCGAGCAAAAATGCCTGCAAAACTCGCCTGTGCGAGCTGACCCAATTCTAGAATTTTTCACTTCAGTGAAAAATTAATTTCTCACATTCCAAATATTATTTTGACAATCCCAACGGTCAAAAGTTATATATATATATATATGGGTTAGGAAGCTACCTTTAAAATTTGAAAGAGATCCAATGGTTAACCAATCTAGAATGATGACTTTACTAAAATAGGTTTTCGGGTCAAACTTAGAATCACACAATTCAACGCAGCTCAAACAAAATCCGCATAACTTGACATCTACACAAAGTAATTGCACATGGAGAATCCACATTACATTTCAACTAATTATAAACTAATCAAATAGTCAAATAACATAAGAAATACATCGAACATCTATTTTCGGTTATTGAAATTTCAGGGCGTTACAATAGACAATGTTATGACTTTGTTGTTTAATTGGGTAGTGTTTTTAGACTATTGAAATGGTAGAAAATGAGATATTACCATAGAATACC
Organism: Glycine tomentella; assembly: GCA_007407185.1. Classification (NCBI taxonomy): domain Eukaryota; kingdom Viridiplantae; phylum Streptophyta; class Magnoliopsida; order Fabales; family Fabaceae; genus Glycine; species Glycine tomentella. Next base: position 185,897 of record PYAF01003708.1, read on the forward strand.
TTAGCATGGTTAAGCTCTTAAGTTTTTAAACTAAAGTCTAGAAATAATAAGGATAGTTCAGAGATAATTCTTTGGTCAAATAATGGTCAACTCATTAATGGTCTAGATGTAAATAATTTGATTTTGGTTTAGAAATAGAAATTAGAAGATTGAAAGAATAAATTAGTAATTAATGTAAGTAATTAGAGATTAAGTGGGGATAATTAAGGTTGATTAATGGTGATCTAGATTTCATAGAATTAGAAAAGAGGTATTTAAGTCATAAGAGTTTAAAGAGGAGGGAATTTTTGTAAATGACTATAAAATTAGTTTAAAAATAGAATTTTAACTTAATTAGTTGGTGACTAATTAAAGTTTCTAATTATATGATGTAGAATAATTAAAATATGTTAGAGTTGTAACACCCTCAAAAATTATAACTCAGATTAATAAAGAAAACTTTGTGTTGTGTCATCTGTGTATATGAATTTAATTTCAATAGTTATATGTTTTTAATCATAGAATTTTGTGCTATGTGTATATATGTATGAGATTGGTTTAATAACTCTTGGTAAAGAAATAGAAACTATTTGTGCTAGATTTTCATCTGTGCAAGAATTGTACTATGCATTGAGTCACAATGCAATTTGTCTCTGTGTGAGTAGACTTTGTGTGAGGATTACTCTGAGTACACGTATTACTAGGGAGGTTAGTATAATAATCGAGAAAGTTAGCACAATAATCAAGGTGTTTAGGATAGAATTTACTAGTTTTGATAAAAAGCAAATAAAAATTTCAAAAGTGAAGCACACCACATTTGGTAGTGATGTACACGTTTTCCATGGCTAAGAAAGGGTCACTCAGGAGTCAAAATTTAGTGATTAAGATAGGATAATACCTTAATACTATGGACCAACTCTAAGCTTGATTTTAACTTCATTTTCTTGCTTTGTTCTCACTTGTAGTTTCAAATCTTATTTTTGTACTCTAGAAGGTTGGAAATTAAAATCTAAACTCCCTCATTCTTCCTTCTAAATTTCGTGGAGAATACAAGAGGTAAGGGGGGTCTGTCCAACTCTTGAACCTTATGCTTGTTGTTATATATCCATAAGAGTTCTCTCTTAAATTTTTCTTTTGAATAATATTAAAATTCAAATTAAATATTATTTATCGCTTTTAGATTTTTGCATTTTGGGTTAATATTAAAATTCAATTAATATTATCTTATTTAAATATAATGAGGTATCTATATGTTATTACTTATTACTCTAAGAAAATTAGTGGAGATCTGGTCCATATAAAAACAAAAGAATAATCAATAACTCATTGGAAAGAATATACATAAAGAGTAGTTAAAGAAGAAAATGAAAACATATATATATATATATATATATATATATAATATTTAAGAGGATGAACCGTGTAAATAAGCCTTTTGAAATTACTGAAAGCCTAAAACTAAGGCAGACTTTAAGTGGTCAAGAAAATAAATAAAGAAACTAAAAGAGAAACAACGGATAGACTTTTGATTTTCATAAGAAATGATAGTAAAAATATTAAAAATATAATCGAAATCTTTTATTATAGATACATGTTTATAATTTTCAAAAAGTTTGGAATGACCATAGCTCTCTAGACCTAGACCTAGACCACGACTCCCCTTATCCTAATGGTGACAAGTCTTGGGGAATGCAGATGGATAGCACCTACACCTCAAATGCAATGAAGCTACTTATATAGTTCAATTATTCTCTAATCCCACACCGCACCATAGAAAACTTCACAAAATTCTCTCTCTCTACAACTCTTTTTCACTCGCAAGGGGTTCCTTCCATAGCATCTTCATTTCGCAACCTCGTCTTGCAATTTTTCATGGAGGTAACAACGTTTTGATAACTCCGCTACATGCTCTCAATTCCCCCCCCCCTTTATTCCACGCCTTGTTCATTTTCATTTAGGGGATCTCTTTATTTCTTGCCATATTCTTAATTTGATCTGATTCCTTGCGAGTATTTTTTTAGTGGTGTTGTTTGTTTTGTGTCGATTTCAGTGTGGTTTTATTTTTGGAGGGTGTTGTTTGATTTTAAACCATAGGCCTTGTCTTCTGATTTTATATTTTTTGTTTTGTTCACAAAAACATTTCATGAGGTGAGAAGGAGATGTGACCGAAAGGAGGTAAGATTCTTCCCCCTCCTTGCTTGCTTTACTTTTATATTTCAGTTGATTTATTACTACTTCTATGTGTGCTCGTTTGGATGTGAACCTGTAATTGATTCCTAGATTGATATTTTCGATTGTTTTGGTTTTTTGGTGTGTGCATAAGTCTAAGGGATAAACAGTGAAATTTGAGCTTGATTGTTTGTGATGTTGTAGTTTATGTTTTGCCACAATTCCAATATTAGATTTTGTAGAACAATAACAAGGGTGTTATTTAAACTAGTGACTGTGATGGTCACAATTCTTTTAAACTCATAGGAAGATTATTGTTATTGTATTTGAAGGAAGATGAAGAACTCTTTTGAGACAAGCTTCTAAGGAGATGAGAGTTTGAAGTAAAGGTGCTTCTCAAGAATAATGACCTTGTGGAAGAGGAATCTGTGTCCTTCTTTGATGACGCCTTTCTCTTTTCATCCATCACAAGAAACAAAGGAACTTTGAATATGATAAGTGATAGATAGGTAATCACTAAATACCACACTATGAGCCTTATCCTTTGTGTGTATGAAGAGGATGAAAGGAGATTGTGATAAGAGAGAAGAAAAAAGTCACTGTAGGATTGTGTAGGTATTTATGTAAAGGGTTCAAAGAGATCGTCAATGCTTGCTACTTATTTGCTAGTAGGTTGTGGTCAGCACTGAGTTTATATAAATATATATATATATATAGCCTTATACATATCCACTCACTACACTACAATTCTTACATACAAATAAATATAGAAATACATTCACATGTAAAATATATTAATATATAAGACCAGTTCAATAATAAACAATAGTACGAGAACATGTAAAATGTTAGCTAGTTCTCATGTGGAGGGTTGTGCCTGTTACTCCATTTTTTTTCCTTTGTAGACTTTGATTTTCTCCACTGTTTTTGATGTGTTCAAAGAAACAATTGCGAGCATCCCAAGTTTTTTTTTGGACCTTTTTAAGTTTGTTGTATGGATGATGTTTAGAGGGTGCCTAATTTGCAGTTGAAGATGCTTTTCCTTCACCGAAAAAATACTTATTCGTATGAACGTGACTGCTGTTTATCAATTGTCACTATTGAAATTAGTTTTGAATTTTGAATTTTAACGTATGCTTTCTTCCCCTTTTTTTTCTTCAAAGTTTAAAACCTCATTTGTGGCAAAGGAGAGGTATATTTATTTTGCAAGTGGCTGATATGGTCAATCTTTTGATCATCGAAATAACACAACACTTTGCTCCTGGCTCTTGTCCATGGATTCAGTGCTAAAGCATCTTTCTTCTCCCTTTTATCGATCTAGATGTGTATATTGCATTATGAGTAGCAGTCATCATTTTATTAGAAAAGAAGATGCTAGTTTATCGCAACATATGATCAATAGCTATCAGCTTAAATGTTGTTGGCACTTTCATGTCTTCATTCCCTTAAATATGATAATAAATAAATAAATAATATAATATTTAACATTTGATAAAGGATCTTATAATATTACATGTTTCTTAATATAGTTTTCTTACAAATTGAGTTGATAAATTAACTTAAAATTACAATTTAACTCTTATGTTAATTTTAAAGTACCTAGCACATTATTTGGTAAACAAACTTACTAAGTACTTCTTTTAAGAATTTCATTAAGTGACTAGGGATAAAAATGAAAAAAGTAATAAGGTGTCAAATAAGTTTGATCATGATATGGATACAATGGTTCATGATGCATTCACAATGCATGAACTAATGAGAGTGATGATACAAATATAAATATGGAGGATGAAGATTCTGGAGGATTCATGAATGGGCCTAGTGTTCAACAATCTGAAGATGACAATAATTCAAATAAATTCTATCAGCTATTAAGAGAGGCAGAGAAAAGTCTTTATCCGGGTAGTAAGAAGTTTACAAAATTGTCATTCCTTATACATTTGTATCACTGAAAGTGTCTAAATGGGTAGACTAACAAAAGTTTTTCGATGTTGTTAGAGTTTTTAAGTGATGTATTACCAGAAGAAAATACTTTGGCCAAATCATTTTATGATACAAAGAAGATTATGCCAGGGTTAGGTCTATCAAATAAAAAAATTCATGTTTGTCCCAACGAATGCATATTGTATAGGAAGGATTTGGCTGATGCTGAAACTTGCCCCAAATGTAATTTGTCAAGATGCAATTGCAACTCTGATGATGTTGAATGTAGAAAAAAAATATACCGACAAAGATTCTTCGTTGGTCCCCTCTTATACCTAGACTACAAAGACCTTTTGGTTCTTCAAAAACAGCTTGTTCTATGACATGGCATTAGGATAGTCGAACTAAAGATGGACTCTTGAGGCATCCAGCTGATTCATTTGCTTGGAAGGATTTTAATCCTCAGTATCCTGATTTTGCTTGTGACACTCGTAATGTTCAACTAGGTTTGGCTTCTGATGACTTTAATCCTTTCAAAACTATGTCAATTTCCCATAGCACTTGGCCTGTTATCTTTATTCCACACAATCTTCCTCCATAAATGTGTATGAAGCAACCTAATTTTATACTTTCATTGCCTATTCCTAGTCCAAAAGGTTCAGGTATGAACCTTAATGTTTATATGCAGCCTCTTGTGGAAGAATTAAAGGAATCATGGGAAATTTGGGTAAAAACATTTGATGCATGTAAAAAAGAGTCATTCCAAATGTGTGCTGCAATTTTGTGAACTATTAATGATTTTCCTGCTTATGCAAATTTGTCTGGATGGAGCATTAGAGGTCAATATGCTTGTCCATGTTGTGGTTTTGATATTGGCTCAAAGTGGTTGCATTATGGTAGAAATTTTTGCTATATGTGTCACCGTCGTTGGATAGAGCCCAATCATAAGTAGAGATACAATAAAAGAGATTTTGATGGAACCTAGGAGTTTAGAGCTCCACCTAATCTACCTAGTGGAGCTTTCGCTTTGAGACAAATGGAATATCATGGAGTTGGGGATTGGTCACCATGGAAAAAGAGAAGTATTTTGTTCACATTGCCTTATTGGCAATATAGTGCGCTCCGTCATAATCTTGATGTTATGCACATAGAAAAGAATGTGTGTTATAACATTATTAGGATGTGGTTACAATTAGAAGGTAAGTCAAAGGACAATGATAAGGCACGTTATCTTAGTGATATGAATATTAGAAGCCAATTACATCCAAAGATGCATCCAAGTAAAGGCAAACAATATTTCGTAGAGCTGGTTACCAAATGACATCAAAGGAGAAAGAAACATTTTTGGAAATTCTCAAAACAATAAAAGCTCCAGATGAATATTTGTCTAATATTTCAAGATGTGAGCAAGTGAAGCAACATGAAATATTTGGTCTCAAAAGTTATGAATGTCATCTTTTAATGCAAGAGTTTCTTCCTATAGTTATGGAAGGTTGTTTGTCAGACAAAGTGAGTTTAGCTATATCCGATCCTTGTCGATTCTTCAAGGATTTGTGTGGCAAGGTTCTTAATAAGCATAATTTAGAGCACTTAGAGCATCAAGTAGCTCAAACATTATGCCAATTAGAATGGATTTTTCCTCCATCTTTTTTCACCATAATTGTACATTTGGTAATCCATTTGGCACGTGAAGCAAGAGTTGGAGATCTTGTACATTATCGATGGATGTATCCTATTGAAAGGTATGAATAATTTTTAATCATTTTAATAAATGATATTATCTTAATTTGTAAGTTACCTAAGCTAAAAAAATGTAAGCTAAATGCAAATGAAATGAAGCTTGAGGTGCTAGCTATTCACGTGATGACTCATGGCTAAGTTAGCCACGTGCAAACTACAATTTTTACAAGCTTACATAGGTGCTAAAAATCACATACAAGTGCAGCTAAACTTATTAAACAATTGCCACTAAAGGCCTATTTATTGCCACTCCAAGTGCTGGACTTAAATTCAACTTGAGAGTACAAAACCCAGCCCTTGCTCTTCTTGAGTTGGTGTGCTTCTTCATGCTTGACTAAAAGGTGCAAATTAACTTTGATATGCTCTTGAAGTGCTTGAGTTCTAGCTCTTGTCATGGGTTTTCTAAGGCTAACCAAAGGAAGCTCTTCAAGTTCTCCTCCTTGGCCTTGAGCTTCTTGAGCTTGGGATGAACCTCCATCATCCCCTCCTTCTTAAAAGGAACTTGACCTCAAGTTTGCTCCCTCACTTGTACAATCAGTACACATCCTCTATGTTCCCTCCTTCTTAGGTACAAGAATAATTGGCATGGCACAAGGACTCATACTCTCACGGATCCACCCCTTGTCAAGTAGCTTTTCCACTTGTGTTTGAATCTCCTTTGCCTCCATGGATGAAGTCTTATATGTTGGCCTATTAGGGAGTGAACAACTTGGAATTAAATCAATTTGGTGCTCTATGCCACTTAAAGGAGGCAAGTCATTAGGAATTTCTTTTCGAAAAACATCTTCATATTCCTCCAAAAGAGATTGCATGGCTATGGGCAATTTTCTCTTTCCTTTTCAACATGCAAACAAAGTGACTTAGGAACCATATAATAAAGAGGTTGTCTTGCTGATAACACTCTCTTGACCTCTTTTACTCTCAAGAACAAACTCTCTTTGGCCTTGTGAACCTTTTTGCTCTCAACTTGTTTTTCTTCCCTTTTCTCTCTTTTTTTCTCACCAGTTTTCCTCTTGGATAACTCACGATTTTTTTCTTTTTTATTGCTATCAAGTACAATAGTTTTTTTAAGCTCTTGAACTCTCTTTTCTTTCATCTTCACTTGATTCTCACACACTTGTTTAGGAGTCAAAGGCCTCAAAATAATTTTTTTTCCCTAAGTGCTCAAATTCAAAAGTGTTCTCCATGCCATTGTGTATAACTTTCCTATCAAATTGCCAAGGCCTTCCAAGGAGAATACATCCAACCTCCATAGGTACAATGTCACAAAGAACTACATCCTTACAAGAGTTAATAGAAAAAGGAATGAGCATTTGAGAATTTACGACCACTTCTCCACTCTCACTAAGTCATTGGAGCTTGTATGGCCTAGGATAACTTGTGGTTGGCAAGTGTAATTTCTCTACATGCCTTGTACTAGCTACATTGGTGCAGCTACTTCCATGAATTATAAGAGAGCACACCTTGTCTCCAACTAAGCATCTTGTGTGAAAAATATTTCTCTTTGAGTCTCCTCTTTGTCAATACAAAAATTGTTTAACATTCTTCTCACCATCAAGAGATCACCCTCAATGGCCTCCACAAGTGTAAGCTCTTCTTCTTCTTCTTCACTTGATGAGCTAGTTGAGCCACGTGAAGACTCACTCTCTATGCCTCCATCCTTAAGAAAAATCAATCTTCTCTTGTTGGGACATTGTGAAGCAATGTGACCCTTGGCAAGGTACTTAAAGCACTTGATATTGCTTGATTTTGTTGGAGTAGGGTCAGGAATTTTTTATTTTATTTTAGCTCTCCACCTTTTCTTCTTTATTTTTCACTTGAGAAACCTCCCTCCTTGGATTATCCTTCCAACTGGAATTTCCAGACCCATTTGTTTTGGAAGATTTCTTCCTTTTGAGTTGTTGCTCCACTCTTTGAGCTTTGTGGACTAACTCCTCAATTGTGCCAAAGGAATGTAGCTCCAACACATCTTGCATTTCCCTGTTCAAACCATGAAGGATGTAACGACCTAAAATTATTCTAGATATTATATTTTTATTAGGGTTAAATTTTTAAGAATCGTTAGATAGTTTTTATTACTACTTTATTTTTACTGAATGGATCCTAGTATAAATTCTAAAACATATAAATTATAGAAGTTATAGAAGTTTGTAAACTGATATATATAATACGTAGCCACAGTCCTTGTACAAGAGTCATTCTCAATGAAACATAAAGATACTACAACACTTTCATAATTCATTTCCTAGAGACAATTCTTTATCTTTGTACCACCATCAGTCCAAGGCGTCAATGAAATTGACCATTGTTGCCATCTATAAAAAAATGAAACAAATCTAGTGAGAAATAAAATTTCTCAGTAGGCAAAACTAACCACCAAAACACGTTAGTACGTTAGTAAATCATCATAAAATAATTATGCAAACTACATGAATGCATGAAATGAATTTTTCCAGGGTGCACATGGCATTTACATATCGTACTGTATGTAGCTACACCTCGTACTGGATGTAGACACTGCGATCGTCTTACGCAAACATGCATGATTTATTCCATGTATCTGCACCTGGTCACTACATATCGTATTGTATGTAGTATCAAATTTTGTTTCACAAATCTCGTACTGGACTTGGAAACATAAATCAACATATCATCAATCAAAATCCATTCATAATAAAATCCATAAGTAAAATACATACCACCTTATGGAAAATATTTTTTATCATAACATCATACGTACCACAAGTATGGTTAAACCACCATACCTTATTTAAATAAGATCATTACCACTTAGGCGTGACCATTGAATATCCTCAAGCTATAGAAAAATCATGTTAACAATCTAAATAATAAACCACAATATATGTCTTAAATAATTTCTAATTCCTTTAAACCTTCACAAGAAAAGATTAAAACCTAGCATGCATCTTAATCTCCTTTCACCTACCACCTTACTACTTCATCCTCAAATTTAACCACTCAAGCATTTGAATCATTTAACTACATACCATTCAGCCTCTACTTCAAAAAAATTAATTCAAAACAGTCCCATAATAAAAATATTAACAAACAGCCCAAAGGTCATCAAATCACTCACAAAAATCATCAAATGTGATTCCAAATATCACTAATATTTCAACCTATAAATCATCACCTATCCTATGGTTAAAATCAAAATTTTCACATTATAAAATAACCTTCAAATAACATGAATTTCCAACCTAAATAATAACCAAAAATCTGCCCAATTAAGCATATAGGTTAATCCAAACAAATGCTTAACTAGAGATTGAAGCCTAGCCTACCTCAAGTGAGTTTGATTCTTGAAAAGGAATGAAGTAAGGGTTGTCTTCCTTGGGAATATACTCTAAGATATGAGGTCTTGAAAAAGGAAGTTTGATGAAAGAAATAGTAGAAGAAAGTCACGTATATAAGCATGCAAAAGAAAGCAAGGAGTGAAAAGTTTTGGTGAAATGGAAGCTAGTAGCCGTGAAAGTTTTGGAGTGCTGAAATCTTGTGATACTTCAAGCCTTTTATACTAATTAAGCTAGTTAGAATGGAAAGGATTTAGTTAGTTTTCAGCTTTAGTTAGTAGTTAGTTTGGTTAAAATGCAACTAACTAATCATTACTTTAAGAGATATTATGCTAAAGTCTTAGGCACTAGATTTTTCTTTGGTTAAGCTTTGAAATCTTCCTTCATTCTTTGACCCAATTGCACGTGGAGCATGGCTGAAGATCTTGCTATCTCTTGCCCACTTTTTCCAGCTAATCACACGGCCAAATACACAACATCATACAAATATCATGGTTTCACCAATAGTTTAATGCTTAAGGAAAGATTCCCTTCATTAATGACCATGTGGTTATGTGGAAAGCTTTGTACAAATGACTAAGTGTGATTGGTTCTAAAATATTTGGCTGAAACTAGATTTTCATTTGCAAGATTCCCTCACTTAATGCTTGCTTTCCACCTTGAAGGCCACCTAGAAAGGTTGGTTCAAAAAGCTTATCTTCATTGACTTACCATTGACTTTGGTTTACCAAACTTTTCTTTCTATTAGTTCACTTAGCTATGCCTATTCTATGGCTTTTGCACGTGAATCCACTTCTGGATAGTCCAAATTTGAGCTGAATATTTGATTCCTTGGGTCAAAATTCCAAGAGTTACAAGTTTTACACAATCCAAATGGTCCAAAGGGTTATAAGCACTCAACCAGATAGGGTTCACTCATTATTTATTCTGTACCAATTCACTAATCCAAAAATTCTTAATTCTAGTATGTTAAACTAGACTTCCTAATATTTCCAACAAGATATCACATGCAATATTTGGAGTTATAAAACTCTGGCTATAACATTTTTAATCTAGACTTCAAAACTGCCAGCAGGCTGAGAAATTTTATATTGACATCCATTAAAGTTTTAATTACTGCAAGCAGTACACAAACTAGATTTATCTAAAATTTTTATATGTTGTAGTAGACATCTAGATATTTAATTCCATATATTATATACTAAATTTGGATAATAATTGAGAGAGAAATAAATTTCTCAATTCGGGTGGCAGAAATGGAAGTTTTGGGCAGCTTATGTTCTAATAAAATTTATCCTATTCTTGTATCCAACTCTCATCCTACTTCCATAATAAATAATAAATATAACTCATAATATAATTTTGAGGATGTTACAAGGGAACCTAGCCATGGTTGTCTCTTGGCTCTCCACAATTTCAGCCCTCGTCATCATCAATTCCATCTCCTTATAGTAGTCATCAACACTCTTGTAGCCTTAAATAGTCTTTGGAGCTTGTTGTGGATTTCTCTTGAGTAATAAGCGGGAACAAATCTTTCTCTCAAGCACCTCTTCAAGTCATTCCAACCATTGATTGTTGGCCTCCTCAACGTCTCTATGTCAATTTGAATTTAGTTCTGCCACACTAAAGCATAGCCACCAAATTCTAGTGTTGCTAGAATTACTTTCTTCTCTTCATCAAGGTGTTGGCATAACAAATTTTGCTCTACTTTCATCTCCCACTCAGTAAATTTCTAGATCATAAGTGCCAAGGAACTTTGGAATTTTAATTTTCACCCCACTCAATCCTCCATTCCTCCATTCTCTATCATCTCTCCTAAACCTTCAATCTTCCCCCTCTCTATTTTGTCTCTTATGATTTTGTCTCATATTGTTGTTTTCTCTCCACTCCTCCCTCTCATTCTCCTCCTCTTCATAAATTCTTCCATGAGAGGATGCATATTCACTCATCCGCCTATCCTCATAGGCCTCTCCATCCACACTCCCAATTGAATTACTCCTTCTTTGTGTCTCCCTTTGTAACTCCTTAAATCTTGCCTCCATTATGATTTGTAATTCCTCCATTTGTTTTGTAATAGCCTTTATAAACCTAGAGGTTTTAGGTGACAAAGCTTCTTCTTCCCTTGAGCTCATCCTTCAAAAGAAATGGTTAGCAAAAACACAAGTATATAGGAAAATTCTGACCACTCTCTAAGTGTTTGTCACTCACACTCTTGTTTGTACACTTTATCTAGGCTTTTTCTCTAAAAGTTCTCTCTTTTTCCCACTCTTGTCCCTCTATAGCTCTTAAGCAAAAACTCCCAATCCAATCAAGGTTCTTTACTAAAATGCATAGGAAACAATTCTAAGCTAGACTCAAGAATCCAAGAACAAGAAAACTCTAAGACAAAACCTTGGAATTTTTTAAAGACACGCAACAAAAGCTAAAAATTTAAGGATAGCACAAACTCAAATTGAAATTCAATGAGACAACTCAAGGATAGTTCCTGGACCAAAACTGCACAAAGGAGATACACTAAGAAAATTCAAGTGTTAGAAGCCAAATTTCACCAAATTTGCATGTCATACAAGTTCACTCAATTTTGTGGTTTAAAGGAAATTTGAACTTGTAACTTTTGAACTTTTCTTTGCCTCTAAACTCTGTTTTGATTCTGTTTTTCCAGCCACCAATTTAATATTTTCTTTGGCTGCACCTAATTGCTTTTCTTTTGCCTTTTCTTGTTTCTTTCACAACATTTTTATAGACTTTTGTTTTGCTTTTGTACAAGTTCAAAAATACCTAAAGAAATGTGGTGAATCACGAAAACAATGTATAACAATTGTAAAATTTATTTTTAACAACTCAATTCATATTTAGAAATGAGATTAGAATCAAACACAAATAACTACTAACACTTGTTGACAAGAATCAAAACTAGAAAATTATCAAGAACAAGGAAGAACATGAAATGAACAAAATTTCTAAAACTGAAAATTAATCGCCAGGAAAGGTGTAGGAACACAAGACAAGACTCAATCCACTAGGACTTTAAAGAAATTAAGAAAACTAGAAGTAGATCTAATAATTTGTGATTTTCGGATTTACCTATGGAATAGATCTAGAAATTGAAATTGAAGAAGAATTTCACAAGAACTAGGCTCTAAATACCACATGATGTATTCCTAAACTCATGAGAGTACAAGATCCAGCCCTTGCTCTTCTTGGATTGGTGTACTTCTTCATGCTTGTCTAAGAGGTGCAAATTAAATTTGATGTGCTCTTGAAGTGCTTGAATTCTAGCTCTTGTCATGGGTTCTCTAAGACTAACCAAAGGAAGCTCTTCAAGTTCTCTTCCTTGGCCTTGAGCTTCTTGAGCTTGTGATGGACCTCCATCAGATATGTGCTTTTCAATAGCAACAATGTCGACCCCTTTCAAAAGTAATACAATTTTCTTTCATGTTTATATTTAGTTATTGAAATTTTGTATAATAGCTTTCTTCCAATTCTAATGCTTACTTTTCCTAACCTTGTTTTACATAGAGCCACACTGATCTTCTCAAGAGACAAAATCATCGACTATCTCCATATGAAGTTGACAAAATTCATAGTAAAGAATTTTGATTGGTTTCTTGAATGAGAAAGTTTAGGAAGCATCAATGATATTAAATTTTGCATTCATTTAAAATTTTAACCATTTGAATTAAAATTGTGGTAGGTTGCTCGATTGGAAGAGCAAGGCAGCATCACTCTAGTGACAATGATATCAAGTGGTTAGAACGTGGTCCACTAGAAATAGTGAGAAGATATAGCGGATAAATTGTTAATGGAGTTAGATTTCATACAAAGACACGTGAAAGATGCTTGCAGACTCAAAATAATGGCATTGTTGTAATTGTTAAGACATTAAGTTATGCCAGTTCAAGAGATAAAAACACAAAGGAAAGATAAATCCACTACTATGGTTCACTAACAGATATAATTCAATTGGATTATTCAAGAATATATAAGTTGTACTTTTCAAGTGTGATTGGGTTGATTTAAACAAGGGTTGCAAAATTGATAATTTCGGTATGACATTAGTGAATCCTAATTATTTGCAACATACAGTGAATGGTATATGTGATGACCCATTTGTTTTTGGATCTCAACTTAAGAAAGTATTCTATGTGGAGAATAAAACACAAAATGATTGGCTTGTTGTCATGCATGCTAAAATCAGAGATGTATATTATATGGGTGATAAGGAATCCAATGACATAGATCAAGGGAATGAACAAGTCTTAAAAGAGATAAATGATAATGATTTGATCAGACCAAAAGCCGATGATAATGAAGATATCATTGAAGTTACAATACCTATGGAGAACATTTTACCAGATGACAAGGATGATAATATATTGATGATGATGAAAGTGATGCAGACTTGTTATGATACATTTTGTTATATTTTTAGTATGTATGTATTGAACATTTTGTCACATTTATGTATTCTTACTCCTTTCTTTATTTTTTTGTTCTTATTGTTCATTACTTTTGTGTTTATTTTTTGTATGTATAAAATTACTCAAAAAATAATGATGTCAGTTTTCTATCAAAATTTGTTTGGTTGTTTCCTCATCGGTTTAATTCTTGGTGATTGGAGTTTGGTGGGAAAAAAAGAGCTTACATGCAACCTAACTTCACATATCAGGTAATTATATTCACACCACTTGTTACTACTTTATTCTTCTTTTATTTCTGGAATGTTGTTTAAAAATTTCATAGTCAATAATGTAGCTATATATAATTTTTGTTTTATTTTATTTTTTGGATTGGTTTATTGAGTGTACTATGGAAAAGCATAGAAAGTTGAATACCATTCAGAATGATGTTCAATCACAAGCAAAAGAGCAATCAATTGAAAGCTCTATTCATGCAAACCAAAATAACAACTTTATAATTGAAGAAAATGCACAATGTGAAGGAGGTATAATTTTTTTTTACCTAATTTCTTTATTTTATATTGAATTATTTATTAACTAAATTAACAATCACAAACAGAACAACACATACAAGAAGAAAATCATGGTGAGTCTCATAATTCTCTTGGAAGTGCAAGTGAAAGTTCAACTAAAGGTAATTATAACTTTTGGTCTTTTTAACAATGCAAGTATACACACTTCTCTCTCTCTCTCTCGCTCTCTCTCTCTCTCTTTGTATGTGTGTGTGTGTGTGTGTATATATATATATATATATATGATAAATGTCATATCCATGAATGATTCAGGTAAAAAATGGAGTAGAGGTTATACACATATGTTAGATGTGTGGGACTTTCCAAATGGAGAATTCATACTTGTTAAAGTAGATCATTGGAGCAATCCTATGGATTGGAAAGGGAAAACTCTATTGAATGCAATTGGCAGCTTGGTAAGGAGACACCAACGTGCTCCTTTCATTTTTCCTAATTTGAAAGATGTAAGGCCTCTCTTTGCTCTCTCGTGTTTGATTGATTTTAGATGGAATCTTGTGTCCACTTTGTATTAGAATTAGATTGGTTATAAATTTTTCACGAAAATTCATTTCCCTTTGCTTGGAATGTTACTAGTCGCTTATATCCTAAACGAATTCTTTCTCTCCACGGTTTAATTAAAATAATAAAGTACAATCCATCAATATAGACCAAGAATAGTTCATTATACAATCCAAATACAAGTCAACATAAAATACAAGTAATTTAAGTTTGGTACAAGTCATCAACACATCTTCATCATCATTTCTTTAAAAATCCTTCAAGGCTTCCCTGCTTTTCTGCTCACCCAAATGAATTGGGGTCATCACAGGTGTCAACCACAGACACAAATAGGGTAAGTTCATGACACACATAGTTTGAATAAAACATACATAAAGAAACATATACTCACATGGTTATAATATCATTTATAAAATAAGAGACATGCATGATCCACACCTTA
>PYAF01003708.1:245226-256076 GCA_007407185.1 Glycine tomentella
TACAAATGTGATAAAAAAAAACAATAACTACACCATATGTTAACTAATTATAAAAACACAATCCATCGTTCCAATTTCTCAAACTAAGACTTCCAATGACAAAAAGGAAAAACGAAAACAGAAGGCTCGCCCATGCAAAAGGAATGCTAACAGACGCAATCGACGACAAAAGGTACACACAAAAAAGTGTTAGAATTTCCATTCGTGTGTTTTACTTATAATTATCATATCTTTATATTACACACAACAAACATAATCTCTTATTCCTATTATAAATTTATCATTTTCTTCATTTCTAAAATATTTATATGCTTGCTTATTACAAAAATAGTTTTCTAATTCTAAGCAGAGCGAAGCAGAGCAAATCGGTACATCCCATGCAAACGCATGGGTTACTGACTAGTTACACTAAAAATTGGTAACCACATAACATTGGGGATCAATATTAAAAAAATGTGGTTGTTGTACTCCATAATAGTTATGTTGCAAATTGGTAACCAATAGTCAAAAAATTACACTGTTGTACCTAATAGTTAGACAATATTTGACTTTTGCAAAGGTTTTCTTTTTGTATTAAGTTTTGGTTTAATTAGTCATTTAGTTCCTACAGTTTTACAAATGTTACCCTTTATTCTCTATACTCTGTAAACTTACATGGACTAAAATGGATTAAAATTGATTTTTAAGTTTAGGAATAATGAAAGATAAAGTTTATACCAAAAAAGGGACCAAATGAATAATTTTCTTTCACACAACTATTTCTAATAATATTTAGATGAATTTCAATAATAAAATTCAATGTTTTTCAGTTGTTGGATGTATTCCCAATACACTAATTTATTTTTGTTGTTGTGTTTGAAGAGAATACATAGGTACTCAACGATTTAAAATGTAATGGTTGAGAAGGGTGTGGTCAATTTTCACTTTGATGATGAATTTAATTTAGAACTTGGTACTACTTGGAAATTGTTTGATAACAAGGTAATAAATAAATCTTTTAAGAATTGGTTTTCACACCTTATTTTGTGAGCAATTATTTTAGTTTATCTTTAGGTTTTGTGTTCATAATTTTTTTTTTGCTAATTTGTATAAACTGGTTTTAGAAACTATAAAAGATAGTTTTTGTATAAATTTGGATGTTACAAGAACAGATTTTGATATCAAAAGTTACATACATGATCTTGCCACAGCGAGACATAACTCTTAATCAACTACAACTAATAGAGTTTCGCCATAACAAAGCTACACTTGCCACAATGAACCTACAAAGCTTAAGACCTTAGAATTAAGAGAAACTTGCCATAGCGAGTCATCCATTCGCCCCAGCAAATAAGGTTCAGAAGCATGAAGATCAAGTGCAAAAGTCCTTAGTGTATAAATGTAATTTTGCCACGGCGAATTATGCTTTCGGTGCAACGAAAATCCTTTTGATGCACAAAAAAATAATGTAATCTTAAACTTTCTTCCCTCTCTCTTTTCCTCCATTGTCACTCTCTCTTGAGGTTCTATTTAGATCCTTTATGATAAAGGAACTAGATTTCACAGTTGTTGAGTGATTAAAGGAGAATTCAAATATTTAATCCTTTGTTTTTTGATTAATTCTTCTAGTTAATGGGATCATATTTAAATTCTATACTTAGATGCATGTTATGAGTGATCAACCTAGCTTTTATGGATTTGGATTGTATGGAAATAATTTATAATCCTAGATCTAAATTGAAATTGTGCAAGCATTTGATGTCAATAATGAATCAAACACTTGCATTTGTAGAGATCCACTAATCAAGCTCTGAGTTTCTAGATCTAAATCACCTATGGAATTAGGGATTTGGCCTTGGAACTCAAGGATCAATCATTAAGGGATTAGGATTAGTCATATTGTACTTTGGATCTTGAATGCATTGAACTAAGATTGATTAAGAGCACATTTCATATGAAGAATTCTATGGATTTCATCTCAATAACACTTTTCTCTGTTTGAATCCATTTTCACTCCAAAATCTTCTTTCAAAACAAAAAATAGTTTAGTTTCGCCATAGCGATCATTGACAACTCACTACAACAAAGCCTTTTAAAAAAAACTGAAACTTATAGCACATTCACCACAATTAATTGACAACTCACTGCAGTGAATACGTCTAAAAAATTATTGTTGATTTCCTTTATGTTGCACATAATCTCTATGGACAGGATAACTCAATATTTACTATTTCTTTCTACAATTAGACTAGGTTCACTTGCCTATTATTTCTTAAGCACAACAAGAAACTAGCGTTGTTACTTGGGACTTATGTCTTAACATTTAGGAAATTGACAAATTTTGATATGTATTAGACAGTTATCTTGAATTCTATTAAACTTATATTTCATTCATTCCTTATTCTTATTGATTATTGATACTCTAATTCAATTGATTCTTTGTAAATAAACTTTTTTTCTTACAATCTGTAGCTTGTTACATGTGTAGGTCTTACATATTAAGAAACACATCCAATGAACAATTGATTTTTTATCTAGAAATTGAAAATACACTAAAGAAGAATAGAGCAAAAAGAAGAGGCAATAAGGAAATATGGCTAAAGAGACCATTCCTGCAAGGGTTACTCTTAAGGATTATGCCACATACATTGGGTCTTTGCACTTCAACACAATTCCAAAGCCAGCATTCACCAATGTGATTAACCTAGCGATGAAGCTAGCACTCATCCACCTCATCCAAAATAATCAATTCCCTAGGCGTAGTCATAAGGATCCTTATACACATATTAATATCTTCATTGACATATTTGATAAGTGCCATATCTTAGTAAAATTAGGACTACAATGAAGGCACTCATCCTTTGCTTTCACTAAATTTATCTATGAACTTGCCCTAAAACCTAGTTAGTTTGTAATTAGTACTTGGATGAATAATGTTTTCATATTTTGGGAAGATTTGTCCAATCATATTTTGCATTTTGATGGGTTCAAGGAATTCCGAAGCTTCCGAACAAGCAAAGTAAGCAAGAAGGGCTTAAAAGGCAAATATGGGAGGTGTTACAAGCAAAACAGGCCCAAAATCAATCAAGGCCCAAAGCATTCTTTAGGGCTAAGTTTCTAACTCGCCCAGGCGACCAATTCCAGTGTATTTGGCTTGCCCAGGCGAGCTCAAGTTCCCAAAAGATGAGGTTAACCCGCCCAGGCGAGCAAACAAAGAACAAACCACTTGCCTAGGTGAGTAAAGCTAGCAGGAGGCATATTGTTATAAATAGCCCACGAATTTGGCAAGCCAAGAATTCCATTTTCACTTCCCTTGTTGCTTTAGCTGAATTCTCAGCCTTAGGCTCTTTAAATATTGTTAGTAGGTAGTTTAGGGGAGTAAGAGAGGTGAGAATTATAGGAGAGACTCTGTCGAAAAAGAGTGGTGATGATTTGCTTCACCAATTCTTCTCTTGAGGAGGTTCTCTCCATGGTTGCCTAAGCTTCTCACAGGATTGGATGTAATCTTTTTAACCCTATGTCTCTCTTTTTATAATTACTATATGCATGAATCGTTTCTATTCTTTATTGGTAATTTCATTCTGTCCTTAATGCTTGATTCTACTTGATCACTAGTTTCATGAATTTAATCCTAAGTGAGATTGGAAAGTAATCTTAGGGTTTGAACCGAATGATTTTACTCAATACGTTATGTTGCTAGGAGTAGGGCATAACATTTTGATTGCATAAAGCACGTGATTATGATTTTAATGCTGGGATATTTATTCGATGTGCGAGGGATCGGTATTTAGTAAATATTCTTAGGATTCTCAAATGCGAGGAATCGATTTGGGATAATTTAATGTGTGAATCAATAACTATAGAAAGTGATTTATGCATGGTAAAGTTAATTGGATATTAAAGGGTAAGAATGAAGAAATCCAATCCTACACTTTTTCTGAATTCAACTAAACTCGCTTTATTTATTTCCGTGGTTTCCACTTTCATTAGATTTTTATTCTCTTTATTAAATTTGATTTGAATTAACTAAGTAAACTCAAGTCCCTGTGGAGATGAACTTTTATAAATTTTGTAACTTACAACGACATATTGGTACGCTTGCCAAAGTCCTAACAAGTTTCTGGCACCGTTGCCAGGGATTTGATTCATTTACTTAGTTCTTTTAAATTTAATCTCTCAGTTTAGTAGTATTTTTACTTTTGTTATTTTAAATTTTCTATAAATTCTCTTTTTATTTTGATAACCTTGGTGCTTACGGAATCTTGTAGTTTGTTCTTTTCCTTTATGCAAGATAAGTTTTCTATAGATAAATCTTTGTTTGATCACGAAATTACCAAAACAAAAAGGAAAAACAGAAAGAAAAAGAAACAAGAAGCCAATAAGCCACCAGGTGAAACTTCGTCTATTGATTCTCCTTCAAAACCATTTGTACGTGATAACATGGCTGATAGAGGAGGAGAAGAAAATAGACCACCAAGTAGGACTCTTGGTGACTATGCATACCAACAAGGACCAAAGTGAAAACAATAGAAATACCAACAGTAACCAAAAGGGGTGAATTGGTTTAAACTTGGTCTTTTAAAATTTATTTATAAAATAAGAGTTAAGGATCTTAATCACTTTTAAACCAAAAATGCTTCTAATCAATCAAATCACTCAGCTCAAGAAATCAACTTGCTCAATATAGAACTTGTTGAGTAATGATAATAAAACCAAGAACAAATGAACAAGATAACTAGTAGAGATTAAGGAATAGAAAAACAAAACAAGAATATATACTGGTTCACTTCTCAAGAGAAGCTACATCCAGTTTCTTCTAATCAACACTAGATTAGAGTTCCACTATTATAAATTTCAGTTCTTACAAGCTTTACAACAATCTCTCTTTATCAACCCTAGATAAATAATAGAAATCTAAAATCCTATTAGACTTCTAATGATCAAAAACCAGAGAACACTACTATGTTCTTCCCTAGAGAACTCTACTCTAGCACAAGCTTCAAAGAACACTTTATAATAGCATCAAATAACAAAAATTGCACAAACGAATTTACAACCAAAGAGAATGGAGAGAAACAACCTGATGATCCAAAAGTTCTTTGAAAAATCTTGCCCAAGTAATCATTCAATATCCATGAAGATCAAAGAGTGGGACAAGAACTTAGTTAACCCAGAAAATCACTTTCTAACTTTGAGAAGGCTTGTGTGTATTCAGAAAATTTGAAGTATTCAAGTTGTGTTTCAAGACAAGCCTCACTCATATTTATAAAAGCTTTTTGTAACAGACAATAATCGATTACACGCGCCAAATAATCGATTAAAATGACTCATGTAATCGATTTAATTGTCACTTAATCAATTAAAGTGTTCAAGGCTGAATCCTGGGTTTAACAACGAACAAAATAATCGATTAAACCAAGCTGTAATCAATTAAAGCAGTGAAGTTTTATTTCTGAAACAGCTTGTGTAATCGATTACAATTTATGGTAATCGATTAAACTAGCAACACATAACTTCTGTTTTACACAATGTAATCGATTACAAAGGATAAGTAATCGATTAAAACGTTCTTCAAAGCTTTTCCAGATTTAAAATCTAAGCAAATAATCGATTATACTGTTGTGTAATCAATTAAAACAACAGGATTACATTTTTCCAAAAACATTACCCATTTAGTTCCTTTTCAAAATAGCTTTGATACTTTGATGAAAACATTT
Source organism: Glycine tomentella (assembly GCA_007407185.1). Taxonomy (NCBI): domain Eukaryota; kingdom Viridiplantae; phylum Streptophyta; class Magnoliopsida; order Fabales; family Fabaceae; genus Glycine; species Glycine tomentella. The sequence goes on from PYAF01003708.1 coordinate 250,923, forward strand.
AAGCATGTAAATGATTATGTGCATGCAATGCAAGGATCAAGATATTAGCCTCTTATACACTTCATTTTGAATTACAATCTTCAAGGCATGTGAAATGCTCAAAACATTCTTCCAAGTCATAGGTTTCATTCTTCTTGTTGCTCCCCTATATCAAACACAAAGCACTACAACAGCATAGTCATTCCTCCTTTCAACAATAAAGTTGTGGAGCTGAAGCTAGCATTACTTAGTCTCATTGGCTCACATCCATTTGCTGGGCTAGACCATGAAGATCCATACACGCACTTATCTACATTCATGGAGCTATGCAGTACTATGGGAGCCTCAGACGAAGATGTTGAAGTTGTTTACCTTAGAGCTTTTCCTTTTTCTTTGACAGGTAAAGCTAGGACTTGGCTTCTGTCCCAACCGAACAAAAGCCTCAGCACTTGGGAAGAATTGGAGGAGAAATTCATTGCTAGATTCTTTCCTCCATCAAGATTCATCAGTGCCAAATCAGCTATCGCTACATTTTCCCAAGGAGCAGATGAACCTCTCTGTGAAACATGGGAGAGATTCAAGTCATTACTACGAAGGTGCCCAAACCACAATTTTGATGATGTTGCGCAATTACACATTTTTTACAGTGGTTTGAGGCCTCAAACCAAAATGATCCTTGATGCCTCAGCTGGTGGTACAATGATGTCCAAAAGCCGGAGGAGGCCATTATAATCATTGACTCCATAGCAGCTAGTGATAATAAATCTCACCATGATAGATCTCCGATTCAGAGGAAGGGTATAATGGAGCTTGATACTCAAAGTGTCATTCTAGCACAGAATAAGCTCCTGACTCAACAACTAGAAGCCTTGACCAAACAAATAGGCCAACTTCCTCAACAAATCCAGCAAGGAGGTTCACAGAAAACACACACAACTCATCAAGTTCAACAAATCCTAAGATGTGATTTCTGTGGTGGAGACCATCAAAATGGCCACTATTCAGTCTCTGATGATTGTCAACAAGAAGATGAGGCTCATTACATGCAGAACCAGACCAGACCTCAACAGAATTACCAAGAAAATTATCAAGGCTACCGAGGCGGTCCAGGTTCAAATCAATCTTATGGTTGGAGACAAAATGCATATAATGTTCCCACTAACCCTCCTTTTGTAGGTACCACTAACAATTCTTATACAGGTCCTTCTAATGCTTATGCAGGTCCTTCAAACAGAAATTCACAACCACAAGCTCAGTCTGATAGATTGTCAAAAATGGAAGACATGCTTACCCAGTTTATGCAAATGTCCATTTCAAATCAAAAGAATACTGATGCTTCCATCAAAAATCTTGAAATTCAAGTGGGATAACTTGCTAAACAACTCTCTAAGCATGGAGGTGAGTCTTTCTCTGCAAACACACAAGTCAACCCAAAGGAACAATGCAAGGCTATTACAACAAGAAGGGGGACTGTGGTTGGTTTGAAGGAGAATGATGAGAAAAAGAAAAATGAAGGAGTTGTAGAGAAAAATAATTATGAAAAAGTTGAAAAAGAAAATGAAAAAAATGAGGAAATAGAGACAAATGAAAAACTTGAGAAAAAAGTAATGATTGAAGAAGAGAAGAAAAAAATTGATAAAGGTAAAGCTATGCTTACTCCTCCACCAGTCCAAAATATGCCTTATCCACATGCTCCATCCAAGAAAGCAAAAGAAAGGCAGTACAAGCGTTTCTTAGATATTTTCAAACAAATGCAAATCAACATTCCTTTTTCTGAAGCATTGGAGCAGATGCCAACATATGCCAAGTTCATGAAAGATCTACTCACGAAGAAGAGAAGATACACAGATGATGAAACCATAGAGTTAGATGCAGGTTGCAGTGCAATCATCCAAAAGACCATTCTGGAAAAGTCAAGAGATCCCGGCAGTTTCACAATTCCTGTGACTATTGGAAATCTATCAGTAGGGAAATCTCTTCTTGACTTAGGAGCAAGCATCAATCTCATACCATTATCTATGGTCAAAAGAATAGGGGAAGTTGTCATCAAACCAACTAGGATGACTTTGCAGCTAGTTGACAGAACCATCAAGCATCCTTATGGTATCATTGAAGACGTGTTGGTGAAAGTCGACAAATTCTTCTTCCCAGTTGACTTTGTATTCATGGATATGGATGAAGATAGTGAAGTTTCGTTAATTCTTGGCATACCTTTCATGAAGACTGCCAAAGTCTTAATTGATGTTGATAAAGGAAAACTCATTGTACGAGTTGAAGATGATGCAGTGCAATTCACGTTTTTGAAGCCATAAAGTATACCACAGATAAAAGAGAATGTTTTAGAGTCAATGTTCTGGATGAGGTAATCTCTGACTCTAAAAGATTTATGAACAAGAAAGATGGATTGGAGAAAGTATTGACTGAAGATAGAGATGAAGACGGAGATAAGGAAAGATCAGAATGTCTTCAACAATTGAATTCTTGCAAAGAGATTCCTTACACCAAACTCTCTTCGAAGAAATAAAGGAAGAGGAGCAAAAAGAGAAACCAAAGCTGGAATTAAAGGTATTACCTTCACATTTAAAATATGTTTTTCTTGCAGGTAATTCTGAAAAACCAGTAATCATTAATGCCAATCTTTCTGAGGAAGAAGAAAAGAAATTGGTGAAAGTCTTGCAGGAAAATAGTAAAGCCATTGGTTGGACATTGTCTGACCTAACAGTTATTAGTCCTTCTTACTATATGCATAGAATTCTAATGGAAGAGGATTATAAACCTGTAGCTCAGCCTCAAAGACGCCTTAATCCAACCATGAAAAAAGTTGTTAGGAAGGAAATAGTCAAGCTACTAGAAGTAGGGATGATATATCCTATTTCAAATAGCCAGTGGGTAAGCCCTATACAGGTAGTACCCAAGAAAGGTGGTATGACTATTATCAAAAATGATAAAGATGAGCTTATCCCAACTCGTACTGTTATAGGTTGGAGAATGTGCATTGATTACAGGAAGCTCCACAAAGCCACTAGAAAGGATCATTTTCCGTTACCTTTCATGGATCAAATGTTGGAGAGACTAGCAGGTCAGTAATATTACTGTTTTCTTGATGGTTATTTAGGATACAATCAAATAAATGTTGATCCTGAGGACCAAGAGAAAACAACTTTTACTTGTCCCTTCGATGTATTTGCTTATAGGAAAATGTCTTTGGTCTTTGTAATGCATCTGCTACCTTTTAGAGATGCATGCTTGATATCTTTTCTGATCTTGTTGAAAGAAGCATTGAAATCTTCATGGATGATTTTTCTGTATTTGGTACTTCTTTTGATTTATGCCTGTCTAACCTGGATATTGTTTTGAAGCGATGTATTGAGACAAATCTTGTGCTTAATTGGGAGAAATGTCACTTTATGGTGACTGAAGGTATTGTATTGGGACACAAGATTTCTATGCAGGGCATTGAGGTGGACAAAGCCAAAGTGGATGTTATTGAGAAATTACCTCCACCAACCAATGTCAAAGGCATTAGAAGTTTTCTGGGACATGTAGGATTTTACAAGCGGTTCATCAAAGATTTTTCCAAAATTGTCAAACCATTAAGAAATCTGTTAAACAAATAAGTCCCATTTCATTTTAATGATGCATGCTTTACAGCTTTTGAGACTTTGAAACGAAAACTAGTTTCTGCACCCATAATCACTACACCAAATTGGAATCTTGATTTTGAAATAATGTGTGATGCAAGTGATTATGCTGTAGGAGCAGTTTTGGGTAAAAAAAAACAACGTTTTCCATGTCATACATTATGCAAGTAACGTTTCAAATGATGCTCAAATCAATTATGCAACAACTGAAAAAGAATTGCTTGCAACAGTGTATGCCTTGGAAAAATTTAGATCATACTTGATAGGATCCAAAGTGGTGATTTTGATTAATCATGCTGCAATAAAATACTTGTTAGTCAAATCTGATTCTAAACCTAGACTTATCCGTTGGGTTCTACTTTTACAGGAATTTGATCTAGAAATCAAGGTAAGAAAAGGTGTGAAAATCATATAGCTGATCATCTTTCCAGACTTACTAGTGAAGAGGTAGCCACACAAGATCCTGAAATTCAAGAAGAATTCCCTGATGAAAAGCTATTCAACATTTCAGAGAGGCCATGGTTTGCAGAGATGGCCAATTTCAAAGCAACAGGAGCAGTTCCTGATGATTATACATGGCACCATAGAAAGAATTTTTTCAGGGATGCTAAGTACTTTATGTGGGATGATCCTTACCTCTTCAAAATTGGAGCAGATAATCTCTTGAGAAGATGTGTAACTCAGGGAGAGGCAAGAAACATCTTGTGGCATTGCCACAGTTCACCTTATGGAGGCAATTACAATGGAGAGAGGACTGCTGCAAAAGTCCTAAGTCAGGATTCTATTGGCATACATTGTTTAAAGATGCCCATGAGTATGTCCAGAGATGTGACAATTGCCAAAGAACAGGTGGAATCTCTAGAAGAAATGAAATGCCATTACAAAACATTTTGGAAGTAGAAGTTTTTGATTGTTGGGGATAGATTTCATTGGTTCATTTCCATCATCATATTCAAATGAATACATCCTGTTAGCTGTGGATTATGTGACTGATAACACGTTGTCGAGACGCATCAAAAACAATTTTACTAAGCTAATTCTGTAGCACAGAGCTAACCTAGGTCGACTCAGAGACACGATCAATATGGTTCTAGCTTCAATTCATTGGTAATAATAAGGGGGGATTTTGTCAAACAGTTGGTATGCGTAAAGTAAAACAGGAAAGAACACAAACTAAAATTAAAGAACAATGCAGAAATTAACAAGATTATCAAAGAGTAAGGTAAAACAGATGAGAAAACATCAATCCAATTCACCAACCCAAGCAATTTGAATCATCATCATTCTCATAAGTTGATTCTATCATGAATATTCATTCAATCTCAATAGAAGCAATTCAATCGACTCTACTCCTAAATTAATTGAAACCACAACCCTAACTGAAATATCATTCAATTAATCTTGTGATTATCATTCGAAATTAGGACATGAATCCATAATCCTAACTCGCTTTCAATCCTAAATGCAGTCATAATCATGAAAACATAATAGAAATTGAAGAAGAAGGTGAACATTCAAATAGAATTCGAAATAC
>PYAF01003708.1:265369-280490 GCA_007407185.1 Glycine tomentella
TTAATAATATCAGTTTAGCGCTTAATAAACATAAAATAGTACTCAGCGGAAGTGTAGAATCGATTTTCTTGATTCATTATGTATGGAATATCAACACGTGAAATCACAATTATACAAAACACAATTCAATCCTATGCTGATCCAGTTTCTCCATTCATATATCAAAAGTCAGACATCTTAATAATACAGGCAGATAACATATATAAGACACTTATACTCAGGGAAATGGTACGTATCATATATATATACACTAAAGTTCTGTACATACATACATCAGTATCTACAATCCACACCACACAACCCGGGGTGATATAAAAGAATATCAACCCTTCATGAGGGAGTACAGAACTATACAGCATCAAAATAATCAAAACAGAGCCATCCAGCTCCTAGTATAAGTAGCCTAGTCTCAGTTGGGCCTCCTGCCCTGAGACTGCTATTCTCTGCCAGAAACATCACCTGAAATCATGTAAGCCCCACACGGGGTGAGATAACATATCTCAGTAAGCTCAGGGTTCCTGGGAAATCATTCCCACCCTGGCCCACAGATTCACAACACATAAACAGGTAGATAGATCATACATGGCTCACTGGCCTCAACATAACACACTCATTATCACAAACAGATCTGTGACAGGAGGCAGAGCTCCTCAATGCCTGGCGGAGCTCCTCAACGCCTACTGACGGAGCTCCTCAACGTCAGTACCTGTCATAGTGTGGCAGAGCTCCTCAATGCCACGGGCGGAGCTCCTCAACGCCCCAATACCCGGCGGAGCTCCTCAACGCCGGTATATATCTGTTGGCCAACAGATCTCTGGCAGAGCTCCTCGATGCCAGGGACGGAGCTCCTCAACGTCCAGAATACACGGCGGAGCTCCTCAACGCCGGTATTCTTCTATCGGCCAACAGACATCTCAAGCACAGCACAAATATTCAATGCAATGCATACAATCTCAATACAATAATGTCATAGCCAATGCATGCATCATGAATCATGACCAACACTCCCCAGGAGTGTGGTGTGCAACCAAAACGGGAATTCATTCCCAGGGAACACTGAACTTACCTGGTAAGGTTTCAGCTCGTAGTTCCTTTCCAGGTCTGCGGCTTCCACCGCCAACAGTCTCAGAATCAATGCCTAATCAAGGCATAAATAATTCATATCACAATCCATTTCACACACATTCAATCACAGAATGTATCAAATCACAAATCCCCTATCCTAGGGTTTTATCAAATTTCTGCCCACACAAGGCTTTTTCTCAGATCATACATGATCATACACGTAATTACTACTATTATCAGGCCATTGAGTCACCACAGACTCAATACAGTACACATGGCCCAAAATTCAGAATACCATTAGAACGGTCTGGCTCTTAACCCAGACACCATCCAATTAGCCTCTCAGGCTCACTACAGACTCCGTCATGGCTCATACATGTCAGAAAACCATAAACAAGTGACTCTACACTGGTCACTTATACAGTCACAGAGCCATATCCAAAGTCATCAGAATCAAAAACTGAAAGCTATTCCTTCATCATGACAGTGTCCTGAGTCAATCTCTCTACAGGACCCTGGGCTAATTCTAGTCCCATATCACTGTGGGTTCCATTTCTCAGGAAAACCCAAAATCACAGAGAATCAAGAGAACGCGGGTTTCTTACCTCAGTATCGACCCAGGAGACCTCAGAACAGCTTCTCTGAGCTCTAAAGTCCGTCTCCCGCCGTCGTTCTCGTCTATTCTCAAGTTCTCTGAGGTTTCTCTGAGGAAAAGGATTTTGCTCTAATCTTAGTAATCGATGAAGGTTTTTAGCTTTCAATCGGTTAAAACTGGTTTTTAGGTCACAAGGAAGTGTTTAGGCTGACAAATAAGGTCCTAGGAAGCTTGGTTTCACCATTAATGGAAGCTGGGCATGAAAGAAGAAGAAGAAAAAGGTTTTCTTCCTCCAAAACGCGACTGCCCTCTGTTATATTGCCTGCCCGAGCTCTGGCGCTGATCGCGCCAGCTCCCGCACTGACCGCGCCAATATGGCGGTTTATGTGGCGCCACCAGCGCCACTCCTACGCCCCCAGCGTCAACTTCCAGAACCTCTGGCGCTAACCGCGCCAGACTGGCGCCACCCGCGCCATGCCTTCCCTGACCTATGGCGCCATCAGCGCCACACTTGGCGCTGGTCGCGTGGAATTCCAGGGAAATCTGGTTTTCTAGGCCACTACCCGCGCCATCCGCGCCACCTATGGCGCTACCCGCGCGGTTTGGAAAACCTCTGGTGCCCCTCGCGTGACTTTGACGCCCTGAGCGTCAAGTTCCAGAGACTCTGGCGCCATCAGCGCCAGACCTGGCGCTATCCGCGGGGGTATGGCGCCAACCATGCCATAACTTAGGGTTATCACAAATTAACACTTCTCTATGCACGAAAATTGCTCCTTTATACTTGTTAGATAGCTTGAAATGCAGGCTACACTTCACATAGCTCATGATAGGTTTCAAAATTGATTTATTCCTTTGTGCACAATCTTCAAATTTTCACTACAAAATTGCATGTTAAAAGTTTGTAAGCATTTAGGATTAATGTTTAAAACAGAACATCCATGAGTTGCCTTAAACAAATGGAGTGATAGGTGAGAAATTGGTGATTTAATTTATAACAGGTGCATTAGAAAGGCTGGAAATTGTGAGCATACATGTTATAATGGTTAAAATTGCATAATTCATTTCTCATGGCTACCATCTACTTGCTATTTTGAATTATCTGAGTTCTGCTTATCTTATCATATTTATTGATGTTCTATTTTGAGATCTTTTTCAGATAGCTCCCAAGAAACTCCCTTCGAAAAGAGCTAGGCATGTAGGGGAGGGATCTAGTTCAAACCTTCCTAAAGACTTCATATTTGATGAGCAGAGGTTCCGGAGCAGAGAACACCAACAACATTTTGAGATGATAAAAAATTGGTCATTTCTCCAAGAAAGAGAAGTTCAATTGATGGATGGAGAATACCCTGAATTCACAGCGGAACTTAACAGGCACATATGGAGACAACTAGCCACTCCGATGCACAAATTTGATCCAACAGCTGTCTTAGAGTTCTATGCTAATGCGTGGCCAATTGAAGAAGGCATTGGAGATAAGCGTTCTTTTGTAAGAGGCCAGTGGATCCCCTATGATGCTGATGCAGCCAACCAATTTTTAGGGAATCCACTTATCTTGGAAGAAGGGCAACTCTGTGAATACATGACCAGGAGAAACATCTTTGATGAACAAGCTATGACTCAACTTCTCTGTATCCTAGCCTATGATTTTACTAGAAATATTGCAGGTAATAGGGTATGGTTGATGACAACGAACATGACTACTTTAACTTAAATTTGGATGACATTTCTCTTGAGTAATATACTTCCAAGTGACCATAACTCTGATCTACCCATGCCAAAATGCTAGCTAGTTTTTAGTTGTATTACCCAGATCAGTATTGATGTGGCCCAGTTAATTTTGGATGCTATTCATCAGTTTGTGACCTTAGAGCCACCAAGGCATCCGCTTAACCCGGAGAAGGCCAACAGGACACTTGGATTTCCTGCTCTAATCACTGGACTATGCCAATTCTATGGAATCCAAGTGCACCCTTCCAAGACCAAGGCATCCGCTTTATCATTTCTTGAATACTTTAATTAGTCACTATATTATTATTGCTTTGCTCTAACTATGTACTTAACTAGTTCATTTTCTAAGTTGTGCGCATTTATGATCTTTTTGGTATTGTGCAGAGAAGGTTTCTTCTTTTTGGAAAGTTATACATATCTTTTTGGGAATTGATATAGATTTTCGGTTAAATTTTTTTGCTTAAGAACATAGTTGAATATAGAACATAATTCTTTTTGCGACTTTAAAAAGAAAATTTTTCTTGAATGTATCATGTTTTGAAAAGAATCAACGAATAAATATTTTGAAACTTACTTTTTTTTGGATCAAAACACAACAAAAATAAAAATTTTAGGAAACTTTGAGAAATGAAAAGCAAAATGAATGGTTTTCCAAAAGATCAAATGAAGGCAAGACCTTTTACATGGAATTGATAAAAGATATCTTTTGAAAATACTGATTTGATTTGAACATGAAAACAAACCTTAAGCCTTGGTGAGTGTATGCAACCACAGAAATTACATGAGTGCCCTCACTAATAAAGTTCTATAGTTAATTTTGCATGAATTTCTAATTGTCATAACATATGATTCATGGATATAATTTAGGCCTTCTTTCTTTTTAAACATCTTTTAAGCCACTAGCCAAAAAGCTATCCCAATATATAATGATTTATCATTTGCAAGCCCTTTTGAGCCAAAACACTTGAAATTTTGTTGAAACCCTAACCTAAAATAAGAATTTCCGACCTTAACTTAGGTTAGTACAGCAAAAAGGGATTCTATTAAAAATTTTGGATGGCTAAAGTGATGAAAAATACTTTGTTTAAAAGGTGGTTAAAAGTTACAGAAAAGAAAAGAAAGAAAAAAGGAAAAGAAAAAGAAGAAAAAGAAAAGGAAACAAATTCCTTGTTTTTCAAAATAGAAAAATTCTCTAAAGTTAGTGACTAAAAAGCATAGGATATCTTGGTAGAAAAAGAAAAGAAATAGGAAAGTGATGATAGCATTATCTTATCCTTATTTTCTCTCCTATCTTCAAGGTATTTTTTGAATATCCAGAAAAATCAAGATTTCTTTCTAACCAGGCTCAACCATAAAAGCCCTCATGATCCATGATAAGTATGTACTATGATTTGTTGGGAAATGAACTGCAAAATCAATTTATGACATATTAGTGTTGGAAGTGAGAATAAAACACTTACCTGTGGAAGAATTAAACACATTTGAGAGGTTTTCCTCTGATTGAATCAATCAAGTATTTTCCTTTTATTCTTTAGAAATGAAATGTGAATTGATCTTAATCTCATTTGATTTTGTAAATTCTATCTTTTTGTATTTTCAAAATTCTCAAGGTTGACTAGTTAAAAACTTGTTTTGATCACTTTTTGAAAGTTGATTCTTTACAAAGCATGTTCATATTAAAAGTATCTTTTTGTTATTTTACTTTGCTTGAGGACAAGCAAGATTCTAGGTTGGGGGGAGTTGATAAGTGTCATATCTTAGTAAAATTAGGACTACAATGAAGGCATTCATCCTTTGCTTTCACTAAATTTATCTATAAACTTGCCCTAAAACCTAGTTAGTTTGTAATTAGTACTTTGATGAATAATGTTTTCATATTTTAGGAAGAATTGTCCAATAATATTTTGCATTTTGATGGGTTCAAGGAATTCCGAAGCTTCCGAACAAGCAAAGTAAGCAAGAAGGGCTTAAAAGGCAAATATAGGACGTGTTACAAGCAAAACAGGCCCAAAACCAATCAAGGCCCAAAGCAATCTTCAGGGCTAAGTTTCTAACTCGCCCAGGCGACCAATTCCATTGTATTTGGCTTGCCCAGGTGAGCTCAAGTTCCCAAAAGATGAGGTTAACTCGCCCAGGCGAGCAAACAAAGAGCAAACCACTCGCCTGGGCGATTGATTGAAGCTAGCAGGAGGCAGATTACTATAAATAGCCCACGAATTTGGCAAGCCAGACATTCCATTTTTACTTCCCTTGTTGCTTTAGCTTAATTCTCAGCTTTAGGCTCTTTAAATATTGCTAGTAGGTAATTTAGGGGAGTCAAAGAGGTGAGAATTATAGGGGAGACTCTATCGGAAAAGAGCGGTGATGATTTGCTTCACCAATTCTTCTCTTGAGGGGGTTCTCTCCATGGTCGCCTAAGCTTCTCACAGGATTGGATGTAATCGTCTTAACCCTATGTCTTTCTTTTAATATTTACTATATGCATGAATCGTTTCTATTCTTTATTGGTAATTTCATTCTGTCCTTAATGCTTAATTCTACTTGATCACTAGTTTCATTAATTTAATCCTAAGTGAGATTGGATAGTAATCTTAGGGTTTGAACCGAATAATTTTACTCGTTACATTATGTTGCTAGGAGTAGGGCATAACGTTTTGATTGCATAAAGCACATGATTATGATTTTAATGCTGGGATATTTATTTGATGTGCGAGGGATCAATATTTAGTAAATATTCTTAGGATTCTCAAATGCAAGGAATCGATTTGGGATAATTTAATGTGTGCATCAATAAGGATAGAAAGTGATTTATGCATGCTAAAGTTAATTGAATATTAAAGGGTAAGAACGACGAAATCCAATCCTACACTTTTCCTGAATTCAACTAATCTATCTTTTGTTTGTTTCTGTAGTTTCTGCTTTCGTTAGATTTTTATTCTCTTTATTCGTACATTTAATTATCGAACAATGAAATGAACTTTCGCTTACACTCTTTTGTAAATAAACTATTAAGCTGTTAAATTTGATTTGAATTAACTAAGTAAACTCAAGTCCCTGTGGAGATGAACTTTTATAAATTTTGTAACTTGTAACGACATATTGGTATGCTTGCCAAAGTCCTAACAATATTCAACATCATGAAGATAAATCATGTGTCAGATGAGGCTTTATGCTTGTGCTTGTTTCCTTTTTCTCTAGTTGGAGATGACATTTCATGGTTAAGATCATTTCCAACAAACAACGTGTCTAGGTGGGATGTGTAACGATCCATCTCGTTGCTACGATATCACTACTCTAAACATATAATTTTCAAATTTGAAAAGAAAACTATTAATTTGATTATAAAAGTGAGGGTGAATTTTTTGCAATAATAAACTCATCAAAAAACGCACAAATACGTAAATAAATACATACATACATACATATATATATATATATAAATTTTAAACCATTACATATCATCACATGCCAGATCATAATTCAGTTTTTACATATATCTAAATCTGGAATTTACATGCCCGATAAAGAGAATCAAGGAACCAAATAAGAAATAGTTGATAACAAAACACAATAATTGACAATGATTAGCAAGAAAACAATAATAATAACCACAACCATTTTCAGTAATCAATTAGTTCAACATACACTCAACAAACTTGTCATCCAATTTTTCCACAATTCAAATCAAATATGCTCAGAATGATGCAAGCACCTGACTCAATTCTCAAATGCAATGTGGTACCATTCTCAAGAAATAATCGACGCGTGCCCACATGACATTCTCACTTAGGAAAATGATGCAGTAACTGGTTGAGGTCACCTTGTCTTGCACAGGCAACTCCCCTCCCCCCCCATGATGATCAGCCTGAGTCATAAGAGAGTTCCAAACCGAGTGATATGCCCCCAAGTACCCGCATTTATATCCTGATGAAAAACCATAGGTACTTACTACCACCATTTATACTATTTCCATGCAATTATGAAGTATGAAACACAGGCACCATCAATGCACTGACCGTGGATAGTTAAATATTCTAAGCAATCTCTTTCCCTCTTCAAGGATACTTAAAATTTTAAACCAGTCTTCTTCCCTCTCCAAGGATATCCAACAGGTCATTGCAGCCCCATGTACATACACAACATACATCCATCACAAAGACATCATCAACATCAACATCATCTCATCTCAATGTCATCATTAACATCAACATCATCTCATATTAATATAATCATCAACATACTGTCATTTCAATATTATCAACATTACAAGCAATCACATTCCACATATATAAATATAACACATGTCTGAGATTCACATTCCCCAGGTCTTTAGACAACTCAAATCTCATACATTCACAATCCAAAATACCACAAGACTGATATTTTAGAAAATTTCTAAATTAAACAGGAGAACTATAATATACAAAACAAACTTAGGCCTATTTAAAATTTAATAAAGAAGTAAATTGGATAATAGATTATAAAATTTTGGATAGAGTCTCCTCTATAATTAAGACTTTTCCAAAAATCAAATCATTACAAAAACAACATCATTCACCAATAACCAATATATCGCATCTCATTATTTTAAAACACAGTTTTTCTAGAAAACTAGCACGCAACAAGGACAAACATACATCCCCATAATTGGGTTCCCTAACCCTAACTATGGTATCAAAAGTTATAAACAAATAATAAACTCCCTTCACCTATCTATCCCTCTGTTAGCTCCATGTAACGTGGTTTTGAGATCTCTTAAGTTCACGTGCTTTGGTCTAAACGCGGAGCTCTATATACCAAGTCGAACATAATTTAGTATAGATTTCAAATACAAGGTTAATATTAACATTTGGGTCAAATACCCACTCAAATTTAAAAGGGACTGAAATGGTGTTTTGGGAGTCCGCATCAAAAAGACGTCATTGTGAAATTCTAATCACAGACCAGGATTCAACGAAAGTCACAAAAATGACATCAATATTATAAAAAAGGTAACTTTTACAATGTCTCATTTTCATATAACAGTACCCAAGTCACAAGACACTAAGAGAGGTTCAAACTAGCTAGGAGAAGGCAAAGAAAACACAACCAACCTTGAAGAAACCGCAAAGGGAGGACTGGAGGCTCCATTCTCTATCGAATCCTCGAGTTGAGTTTTGAAGATTTCGCTTTGATTAAAGTGTTCCTCTCTGTGCGATGGTCCAACGGCAAGCAACAGCAGCTCGTGGCGGTCACCGATGGTCGTGAGTGGTAGAGGAGAAGGATTGGAGACTTAGGTGGGTGTTTTGAAGAAAAAGAAAGGTGAAAATGTGTGGTTTCACGCTCCTGCACATTTTAGGCAAACTCTCACTTGTGGTTTTGATGAAGCTCTCCATATCAACATGTTTTTAGGGGATTGAGAGTTCAGAGCAAGCTTATGCTTGATACTTTAGCTGGTGGGGAAATCTCTCTCAAGACTCCAAGAAAGGCTATAGAGATCATTGAGAATATGACTGCCAATGCTAATAAATTTCAAAATGATAGAGTCGTGGTTCCATCAAAAAGACTACTTGAATTTAATACCCAAGATGGTCTCGTAGCCTAACAAAGGTTGCTCACTAGGAAAATTGAAGAGCTTACATAACAAATCATTCATCTTACTCAACAATTCAAGCTTTAAACAACTACCTCTACTCCAAAATTCAAATTCTATGTGTGTGAATCTTGTAGAGGAGGTCATGCAACCAATGAATGTGCTTTAATTTAAGAGGAAGTTCAATATATCAACAACCAAAGGCAAAGGAACTACCAGAACTACAACAATCAAGGATACAAACCTCATCCAAGCATAGGTCAAGATCAAAGGAGTAGTGCCAATGACATGCCTAAGCAGAACTTATATGAGAAGAAAGGACAGTTGGAGGAACCTTCACATAATTCATGCAAGTATCTCTTTCCAACCATAACAGTACTTAAACCTCCATTAAAATCTTGGAATTTTAAGTAGGCCAAGTGTCCAAACAACTAGCTGAGAAGCAGAATAAAACATTCTCAACTATGACTGAGGAAAATCCAAAGGCATCAAAGAAGGAGATCCTTAAATCTCCTATCACACGTCAAGCTAGTGACGTTGAAGAAGCATTACTTGGGAGGCAACCCAAAGAATTTGGTTTGTGTTTAATTTTGTTTTGATTTTTGCATCTAATCTACCTCTAGAACTTGCATTATCTAAGGTAACGGTGTAGGAGGAAAAATTGCCCCAACAAATTGACACCTTTCTACAATAATTCAACCTCATTTGCCTTGATGTGTTGAGATTCCACACATTAGCCTTGGCAGAGAGGGATCTCGCCTTAGTGAAATTGACTCGCACAAGCAAGGCACTTTCTTCCCATAAGCTCGCCTTGGCGGAGAAGAATCTCGCAATAACGAGAGCTTTGTGATGGCAAAACTTTACAAAAGGGCAAAAATCAAAATGAATATAAATATGTAGATTTTAAATAAGTGGTATTTGAGCTAAGTATTTCTAACTATTTTTTGCCATAACGAACATACTACATGCTATAGTGAAGTAGTATGAAATCTATTTGGTCAATTGGGTCACATCTAGTTCAATTGGATTGATGCACCTATTCTCACCATAAAAATTTGACAATTCGTCATAGCAAAATGGACATTAGTTCATTGGATTAGATGTACCACAATCGCCATGGCAAAAATTTAAAAAGCAAGGATAACTAAAAAGTTTTCCCTCTTTTTAACTTCTTATTTCCTTTCATTTTTTCTTATTCACATTGTTTCGCCTAGAGGATTTCTCAAAAGCGAACCCTAACCCTTCCTCTTCTCTTCTCATTTTCTCACTCAAATCACTCACAAACACAATTCTTCGTTGCACCAACTCCTATTTCACTTTTTTTGGCATCTCATCTTAACTTCTCATACGACCTTTCCCATTTCCTATTCAAGTAAGTTCCTTTTTATACTATAAAGTAGTTTACAGTTCTTTTAATTGGAGATGATGAATATCTAATCAATTTCCAAAAAGACAAATTGTGAATAGATTGTTTATTAGATTGCTTAGAGTTAGGTTTTATTATTTACAATTTCTTTACCTTTCTTGAACTCTAAACTAGGAAATAAGGTGTCTTAAACCCTAGAATTGTAGATAAGCTAGGTTAGAAAGCTTTGTAGTTAATGATTGTTTATAGGGTACTATTAGTGTTTGCTTTGAAATTTCTATGACTACTTCTACATAATCATGTCAGAAATGCTTTTGCTAGAGCAAAATTTCCCTTCGACATGGGGAGATCATATAAAAATAGTGAGTTTGTGTGTTTGTATGTAAATATGAAGTGTGATGTGTTGGACACAGGCGGAGCTTCATGATGTTTGGAAGTCTTTGAGACAAGAAGAGTTTTGTGCTTTTAACATGCTTGAAGACTTGGAATTTCATGTAAAAGGAAAGCAATCTGATTGATCCATGCATTCATACATTTAATCATTCATTCATTGATTTAACAAAGTGGTTTTCATGAAAATCAAACAAAGCTTTTAATTCTTTACTAAGGATTTATTTTGACTTAAAGGTTTTTGGAAAAATTGTTTTTATACTGTTGTAATCGATTACATTAAAGATATAATCGATTAAATTGTTCTTGGTTCATTCTGGAAAACCTTTCATGAACAAAGTAATCGATTACCTATTGGAATAATTGATTATTTAACCTTTGTTTTCATATACACTGCTTTGTTGAAACACTTTAATCGATTACCAATAGATAGTAATCAATTACAAAGCTTTACATTGTTATACATGGTTTTAAGACTCTCTGGAAGAATCGATTACCAATAGTTAGTAATCGATTACACAGGCTTAATTGAAAATATGGTCTTCATGTCTTAATCAATTACCAAATGTTGTAATCGATTACATAGCTTATTCTGTTTTACAAAGCTTCCTGATTTAATCGATTACCAAATATCGTAATAGATTACATAGTGTATTTTAAAAATTTGAAGCTTGCTGTCTTAATCGATTACAAGACGGAATAATCGATTAATTTGCTCGTTGCTCATGTCCAGAAATTTGTAGAACACATTAATCGATTAAAAAGTTGTTTTAATCAATTACATGAGCGTTTTAATCGATCATTAGGCGCGTTTAATCGATTACTGACAGTTACAAAAGTTTTTATAAATAGAACCAAGGCTCAGCTTGTTTTGGAACTTGATCAATTTCATATTCTGAGCATACACAAGCTTTCTAAACACTTTCAAAGTGATTTTCTGAGTTCTATGAGTTCTTGCTTCAACTAAAACACTCATGGGTTTTTGAGTGATTCTAAAAGCAAGAAGTTTCTTTCAAAAGGTTAAGGAAGAAGAATGTTCTGAGTTTGTATTTGTATTTCAACTTGAGTTGTTCATTCATTTGCATGTCATTCACTAGATCATCTAGTTGCTTCTTTCCTTAACTCATTGATTATAATTTTGTTTACATAGTTTGTTGAATTTGGCTATTGTAATAGGATTCTTATAGCTTGGGACTAGAGAAGGGTTCTCTAACATAAAGATTAGAGTAGTGTTCTCTGAATCTTTCTCCTTAGAAGTCTAATAGGGTTTTAGATTTCTGTTCTTTATCTAGGGTTGATAAAAGGGAGATTCTTGTAAAAGCTTGTAAGAATATTTTATAATAGTGGAACTCTAATTCAGTGTGAATTAGAAGAAACTGGATGTAGTTTTAGGTTTTGAAGTGAACCAGTATAAATTGCTTATGTTCTTATTTCTATATCTCTAATCTCATCTTATTCATTGATCTTTAATTCTTTGAATCATATTCATTGTTCAACAGATTTTATTTTGATCTATTGAATTCTTGGGCTAAGCTATTTGATTGAGTAAAAGGTTTCTTGGTTTTATAAGTGATAAAGATCCTGAAACTCTGATTTTTGAATTTGATTTTAAAATACCAAGGTTCAACCAATTCACCCCCCTCTTGGTTGTTGTGAAGTATTCCTATTATTTTCAATTGGCATCAAGAGCTGGTTCTTGAAAGTTATTCAAGATCACTAGTTTTTTTCTTCAAAAAGAAAAATGAATACCTCACAAATAACCTTCAAGGAAGGTGTTTCTTTAAACAGACCTTCTATGTTTGAAAGGGAACATTTCAGTTTTTGAAAAAATAGAATGAAAATCTTTATTCAATCAAATGACCCATGTGCTTGGAATGCTATAGAAAATGGTCCTTTTATTCCAAAGAAAACTGTTGCCAATGAATTGATTCCCAAAGAATGGGATGAGATGACTGATGCTAAACAAAAGGTTGTCCAATATGATTTCAAAGCCAAAAATATGATCACCTCTGCACTTTCCTCTAACGAATTTTTCAGAACAGTAAGATATGCAAGTGCAAAAGAGATGTTGGAGATGCTGGAAATTACTCATGAAGGAATTGAAGAAGTTAGGAGATCAAGGAAACATGCATTGATCCATGAGTATGAGATGTTCAAGACGAACACCAATGAAAGCATTTCTCAGCTACAGACAAGATTGACAAATATTGTCAACCATCTATTGGGTCTTGGAAAGATCTTTGATACTGAAAAATTGAACATCAAGATCCTAAAGTGTCTAACAAGGCCTTGGCAACCAAAGGTGACAGCAATCAAGGAATTCAAAGATCTATCAAAGATATCAATGGCTGCACTATTTGGTAAGCTACTTGAATATGAGCTTGAAATGTCTCAACTAATATGTAATGAAGATGCAGAAAAGAAAAGCAGAAGCATTGCCCTAAAAGCTGCTGTTTTAAAAGCTGAAAAAGAGGAAGAAACAAGTGATGAGGATGAAGAGGACAACATGAACTTAGTTGTCAGAAAATTCAACAAGTTCTTGAGGAAAAATAAGAACAAAAAGTTCACTAAGACCAGCAAGAACAAGAACAAGAACAACAACAACAACAACAACAACAACAACAACAACAACAATAACAACAACAACAACAACAACAAGATTGACAACAACTTTACATGCTTTGAATGTGGTAAACCTGGTCACATCAAATCTAAATGTTCAATCTACTTGAAAAAGCAACAAGGAGAGAACAAGATGAGGAAGGAAGGGAAATCTAAAAGAGCCTACATAGCTTGGGAAGATAATGAGTCAACAACTTCAGAATCTTCAACTGAAAATGAAGAAGCTAACATGTGTCTCACTTTCACAATCAATGAAGAAGATGATGATCTCTCATGTGATGGAACTGAGGTAAGTTCTAAATATAATCAAGCTATTGATGTTTTCCATGAAATGCACGAAAAAGCCAAAAAACTTGCAATATCTGACAACAAGCTAAAAGGAAATCTTAGATGGCATGTTGCAAAGATTACTGAATTGCAAACATACATTTGCAACTTGAAAGAAGAGAATGAAAAACTTGTTTCAAGTTACAATTTGAATGGATGTGTGTGTGCCTCTTCCTCTACAAGTGTTGACAAGTATAACTTGCTTCAAAAAGATTTTGATGATTACAAAAAATGTCAAGGAGAAAAATATATGACAAGTTTATCTGAAATCAGCTATTTAGTTGATCTTTTGAGAAAGTTATATAGAGGAAAATGCAACTTGGATGAGATGCTAAGTGTGCAAAGGTATGCTGGAGATACTTCTGGTTTGGGGTACAAAAAAGGCTCAAAATATGTTGAAAAACTATATTTGTGCCTCCAAAACAGAAGAATCAAAAAAGATATAATAACTCAAAGATCAATCAAAATGCTTTCTTTAGAAAATCATCAAAATCTGTGATATGCAACTATTGTATGGAAAGAAGACATACATCTTACAAATGCTATGCTAAGAGATTCTATGTGCCTAATAGAGATTGCATTTGGGTTCAAAAGAAAAAGAAAGCAACTAATCCCTATGGACCAAACCTCAATTCGGTACCTTCCTTTGTAAATTGATTTGATTTTTGCAGGTATGTCTAAGAGCTAGATCCTCAACATGGTATCTTGACAGTGGATGCTCTAGACATATGACTGGACACATGTCCATGCTTACAAACTTAACACTTAAAGATGGTGGATATGTCACTTATGGGATAATAATAAAGACAAGATCATTGGAGAAGGCAACATTGGAGACAGCTTCAAAACAAAGATAAAGAATGTTCTTTATGTAAAAGGTTTGAAGCATAATCTCTTGAGCATAAGTCAACTTTGTGACAAAGTATTTAAAGTCACATTTAATGAGAACTACTGCATGATTTGTGATGGGAAAAGTGGTGAAGTAATTCATATAGGTAAAAGGAAATGTAACATTTACTTACTCTCAATTGACCATGCATTCTTCCATAACACTTCTTGTCTTATAAGCAAGATTGATGAATCTTGGCTATGGCATAGAAGGACTAATCACATAAACATGCACCACATAAACAAGCTTATAAGAAAAGATTTAGTAATTAGATTTCCCAAACTCAAGTTAGAGAAGGACAAACTTTGTGATGCTTGTCAAAAGGGGAAACAAACCAAGATATCTTTTCAAAACAAAAACATTGTTTCCACCTCTAGACCACTTGAACTACTTCACATTGACTTGTTTGGTCCCTCTAGAACAATGAGTTTAGGTGGCAATTATTATGGGCTTGTCATTGTGGATGATTACTCTAGATTCACTTGGACTCTGTTTTTGAAATCCAAAAGTGATGCTTTCCTTGCATTTAGAAAAATGGCTAAACTTGCACAAAATGAAAAAGGTAGC